>CAUYQV010013847.1:0-33791 GCA_963574575.1 Galagoides demidoff
ACCCCTGCGTAGAGTGCTGTGACATCACAGCTCACAGCAACCTCCAACTCCTGGGCTCAAGCAAGTCTCCTGCCTCAGCCTCCCAAGTAGCTGGGACCACAGGCACCTGCCACAACGCCCGGCTATTTTTTGGTTGCAGCCATCACTGTTGTTTGGCGGGCCCAGGCTGGATTCGAATCCACCACTTTAGTTGTATGTGGCTGGTGCCTTAGCCACTTGAGCCACAGCGCTAAGCCACGCCCGGCTATTTTTTATTTTATTTTTTCTTTAGCAGGCATGGCCGGGTTTGAACCCACCAGCCACGGTGCATGTGGCCAGCGCCCTAAGCACTGAACGTTTTTTAAGAAATGATGTTTACTAAGCATATTTGTAAACAAGGTTCACACACCCACATTGTCATCCCCCTTTCACGGATTAGAACGCTGACGCTTAGAGAGGTTGGCAATCTTGCTCCAAATCACACTAAAGAGTGACGCTTCTCTGCACGGGTCCCGGGTCCCCAGGAGGTGCAGAGAGCGACGCCGGCCCGTCCACCCGAAGGTGGAGCAATTGGCTAGGGAGATCTCGGCCCCGCAGGCACCGCGAGCTTTCAGCCCAAGCCCAGGACGGGGCGGGCCGGGCGCCACCTTCCCAGGCTGCGCCCCGATGCTGCGCTTGGTGCCCAGAGCCCTGCGCCTCCTGCGCCCCTGGAGGCCTCTGGGGGCCCGCGGCTGCGCCTCGAACCGGGCGGCCGGGAGCCCCGAGATCCAAGTGCGTGCTCTGGAGGGTCCAGACCAAGGTAAATGATGCGCCGTTACCAGGAGCGCCCAGATAGCTGCTGGGACGAGGCCGGGCCAAGGACCCAAGCGCCGGCCGGCGCACCCCCTGCACGCGGGTAGACCGAGGCCAGTGAGGAAGGAGGGTCGCATTTGAGGATTCTATCCCCAGTCGCCTGCCTCCCAGTCTCGGCTCCCCAGCAGCCCATGGCCCCAGAGGGGTGGGCGACCACCTGAAAGGCTGCCGGACCCAGCAGGGTGGGGCTCTTTGTCAATCTCGGTGTCTTCAGCCCTCCTTTAGTTTCCTCGGGATGAGTGGAGGGGGCGTGGAGTTGGGCAAGGATAGGCCCGGGCCCCGGTAACCTGGGTCAGGAGGTTAAAATGCCGGGTTCTCCTCCCGCGCCAACGGCCCTGGCAAGGTTCAGGGGGCGGAGGCGGCGGAGCCAATCCGGCGGGCCGAGGGAGGGAGGGACCGGCCGCGGGCGCCTCTCCCACCTGCCCGCCCTGTGGCCGCCGGCTGACTTTGCCCCAGGGTGAACTTAAACAGCTCTTCGCCTTTCGGCCTTTTGGCTAAGATCCAGTGTAATATTAAGAGGAAAGTTCTCGGGTTCACTGATTTGGAGCTGTTGTGGCCTTGTTGGACTTCAGGCGCATTCCGTGGCCCTGGTCACACGCAGTGCGCTGAGCTTAACCTCTGGCCTCTCTGCTTTCCCCTCAATCGCAACCCCTTCCCCTGCGTTTGATGTAGCATTATTTATGTCCAAGTTTTGCTTTTTTTTTTTTTTTTTTTTTTGGCCAGGGCTGGGTTTGAACCCACCACCTCTGGCATATGGGGCCAGCGACCTACCCTTTTGAGCCACAGGCACTGCCCCTTATGTCCGAGTTTTAATTTACACAATTAGCTTTCCCTTCCCTGACCAGGTGGAATTGTTAGACCCTAGAGAATATCCCACACCACTTAGTTCACTGCCTACTGCCAACCAAGTTTACCTGGATAGTCAGATTATCCTCCTGCCTTTACAGAATAAACCATCGAGGCACAGATTGTGCTGGGATTATAGTTGGAACCAGATCTGATTTCAGAGCCTGTTGTCAACTATTAGGTCATCACTGATTCTTCTAATAATTCAGTGACTAGAAATACAGACTTATACATCTATAAATGAAAAAGTATTATGAGTCACAGAACTTTGGAGACAGTCTCACTTTGTTGCCCTCATAGAGTGCGTGGCATCACAGCTCACAGCAACTTCCAGCTAGCTCTTGGGCTTAGGCGATTCTCTTGCCTCAGCTTCCCAAGTAGCTGGGACTACAGGTGCCCACCACAATGCCCGGCTATTTTTTTGTTGCAGTTTGGCTGGGCTGGGTTCAAACCCGCCACCCTTGGTATGTGGGGCCGGTGCCCTACTCACTAAGCCACAGGCACCACCCTTTTTTTTTTTTTTTTTTTTTGCAGTTTTTGGCTGAGTCTGTGTTTGAACTCACCACCTCTGGCATATGGGGCCAGTGCCCTACTCCTTTGAGTCACATGCCACCCTCTTTTTTTTTTTGTTTTTTAACAAAGTGTCAGTCTGTTTTCCAGGTTAGAGTGCTTTGGCATCAGCCTCTCTCACAGCAACCTCAAATACCTGGGCTCAAGGGAACCTTCTGTCTCAGCTTCCCTAGAAGTTGGGACCACAGGCACTTGCCACAACACCTGGGTAATTTTTCCGTTTTTAGTAGAGGTGGGTCTAGCTCTTGCTCAGGCTGGTCTCCAACTCCTGAGCTCACCCACCGCAGCCTCTCAAGAGTGTCGGGACTACAGGTGTGAGACACAGTGTTCAGCTGCTTCACTTTTCTTTTGCAGCCCTATTTCTTTTTCTTTTTCTTTTATCTTGTTTATTTTATTTGCTTTTTAAAAAATTAAATCATAGCTGTGTACATTAATGCAATCATTGGGTACAGTGTGCTGGTTTTATGTACAATTTGAAATACTTTCATCAAACTGGTTAACATAGCCTTCATGGCATTTTCTTAGTTATGGTGTTAAGACATTTGTATTTTACACTTAGTAAATTTCACATGTACCCTTGTAAGATGAACCATAGGTGTGGTCCCACCAATTACCCTCCCTCTACCCATTGCAGCCCTATTTCTTTCTTTCTTTTTTTTTTTTTTTTTTTGAGACAGAGCCTCAAGCTATCCCCCTGGGTAGAACGCCTGTGGCATCACAGCTCACAGCAACCTCCAACTCCTGGGCTCAAGCGAGTCTCATTCCTCAGCCTCCCAAGTAGCTGGGACCACAGGCGCCCTCCACAACGCCTGGCTATTTTTTGGTTGTAGCCATCATTGTTGTTTTGACGGGCCCAGGCTGGATTCGAACCCACCACCTTAGGTGTATGCGGCTGGCACCTTAGCCACTTGAGCCACAGGTACCGAGCCAGCAGCCCTATTACTTATATAGTCAGGCATCACCCAGACTACATTTTGAAAAATGTGTCATTAAGTGATTATGTCCTTGTGTGACCATCATAGAGTGAACTTACACAAGCCTAGATGGTACAACCTACTGTATACTTAGGCTCTGTGGTATAACCTTTTGCTCCTAGGCTACAAACCTACACAGCCTGTTGCTGACTGCATACTGTAGGCAATTGCAACACAATGCTAAGTATTTGTGTACCTAGAACATACCCAAACAGAACAGATGCTGTAAAACATAAGGCATAAAAGATAAAAAAAAAAAAATGGTACATTTATAAAAAGGTACTCACTGTGAACAAAGCTTGCAGAAACTGGAAGCTCTGGGTGGGTTTATGAGCAGGTGGTGTGTGACTGTGGCGGCCCATAACCTTACTGTTCACTACTGTAGACTTTGTAACCACTGTACATTTAGGCTACATGTTAAACTGAACTGATAAAAAAAGCTTGTAAGGATTTTTTTTTAATTTCAGATTAAGGCTCCACACCTGTAGTACGGTGGTTGCCTTTCTAAGAGTAGCTGAGCCCTTCACCCAGGGGGCATGCTGAACACCCTCACCTTGGGCATGTTAGGTGAAAGCTCTCCAATCACCCTCCCTCCTTCCTTTTCCCCTTTCCCTCCTCTCCTCTTCAATATAAGTTAGCCTTGGTTTACTATAACTTTTTTATTTTGTAATTTTTCACTTTTATTTATTTATTTATTTTTTGAGACAGAGCCTCAAGCTATCCCCCTGGGTAGAGGGCCCTGGCATCACATCTCACAGTAACCTCCAACTCCTGGGCTCAAATGAGTCTCCTGCCTCAGCCTCCCAAGTAGCTGGGACTACATTGCAGCCATCATTGTTTGGTGGGCCCAGGCTGGATTTGAACCTGCCAGGTCAGGTGTATGTGGCTGGCACCTTAGCCGCTTGAGCCACAGGCACCAAGCCGAGACCTCATTTTTTTTCTTTTTGAAATAGAGTCTCACTTTGTTGCCCTCAGTAGAGTGCTGTGACATCACAGCTTACAGTGACCTCAAACTGTTGAGCTCAAGCGATTCTCTTGCCTCAGCCTCCCAAGTAGCTGGGACTGCAGGCACCCACCACCACACTCGGCTATTTTTAGAGATGAGGGCTTACTCCTGCTTGGGCTGGTCTCAAACCTGTAAGCTCAGGCAATCCACATGCCTTGGCCTCCAAGTGCTAGGATTATAGGCATGAGCCACTGCACCCAGCCTACAAAACCTCATCTTTAAAAACAGAAAATGAAAAAGAAAAAAGTTATTTTGGTGATGGTAGTAGGGAGTTGGCGTGGGTGGGCGCGCTATGATTGTGTCCGGGCACATAGTGGGGCTTCCAGGTAAGAACTAGCACTGTTCTACTTCTTGATTAGGGTGGTGGTTTCAAGGATATTAGCCTTACTGTAACTATTTAAACTCTTGAGCAATGATTTTCAATCAGTGTGCCAAGAAAGGATCTTACATGTGCCACAAAATTTTTTAAAGATCATTAATTAAATTATTTTCAAAAGAAGTTCAAAGCACAGTTAAGTATATATTTTTTTTTTACTTTTTTAAAATCAATGTAATTTAAGTATAGCACAGAAGTTTAACTATCGATAAAAAAGGCTGAAAAACATTGCTCTAGAGGAAGCAGTTTGACTGTGAAGGGAAGAATAATACAGAGGGAACTGGGAACATGTAGGGGGGTGTGTGTGATGATGGCAGAAGCAGGCAAGGGCGACTGATGTGGTCATTTTGATTCACAGGTCACAAACCCTTCTACTCCCCTTTGAGGCAGAAAGAGCAAGGTTTATTCTCTCCATTTCAGGGCTAGGAAAACCCTAAACCTGCTAGTCACTCTGGTCGTCTAGGGCAGAGGTCTGCCCGGAGCACAGGCAGGAGTGAGAAGGCCCAGTAGGCTTACCCAAGGCTGCCTTGTCCCCTACAGGAATCTCTGAGATTCTGATGAACAGACCTCGTGCCCGCAATGCCTTGGGGAACGTCTTGGTCAGTGAGGTAAGAGAGGGCGTGGGAGTAGGTGGCGTGTCTGGGGATGGTCTGGGCGTATCTGACCGAGTGTCCCCTGTAGTTGCTGGATGCTCTGGCCCAGCTGCGAAAGGAACGGCAACTGCGTGTCCTGATCTTCAGAAGTGGAGTGAAGGGTGTGTTCTGTGCAGGTGGGTTCTGTCCCCATCCCTGGGCTGTGCAAGCTCCTGCCAGCCTGCAGGGGTTGGGGGAAGCCTGAGATCAGCTCTAGCATAGAACTCATTATTCCCATTTTACATATATGAACTCAGAGATTTCCTCTGGTTCAGGACTTGAAGAGTCTATATTCACACTTCTCTCTCCCCCATCATCTGGCCTTTGATGGCCCCAACATGGTCACCATTCTCATCAAGGCTCTTCCCCACTGCCATCCCACTATATCCTGTGCTTGTTTCTCAGTTCTCTTACTTCACCTCTGGCCTTCCTTGGAACCCACTGACCTTGCTTTTATTTTATTTGTTTATTTAATTTTTTTTTTTTTTTTTTGAGACAGTGTCTCAAGCTGTCGCCCTGGGTAAAGTTCTGTGGCGTCACAGCTCACAGCAACCTTAAACTTTTGGGCTTAAGCGATTCTCTTGCCTCAGCCTCTCAAGTAGCTGGGATCACAATGCCCAGCTATTTTTTGGTTGCAGTTGTCATTG
Source organism: Galagoides demidoff (assembly GCA_963574575.1). Classification (NCBI taxonomy): domain Eukaryota; kingdom Metazoa; phylum Chordata; class Mammalia; order Primates; family Galagidae; genus Galagoides; species Galagoides demidoff. Next base: position 5,883 of record CAUYQV010013847.1, read on the forward strand.
TTGTTTGTCCAGGTTGGATTTGAACCCGCCAGCTCCAGTGTATGTGGCTGGAGCCCTAGCTGCTGAGCTACAGACGCCGAGCCTATATTTATTTATTTATTTATTTATTTATTTATTTATTTATTTATTTTTTATTTTTTTATTTTTTTAGAGACAGAGTCTCACTTTGTTGCCCTTATTAGAGTGCCATGAAGTCACAGCTCACAGCAACCTCTGGGCTTAGGCGATTCTCTTGTCTCAGCCTCCCGAGTAGCTGGGACTACAGGTGCCCGCCACGACACCCGGCTATTTTTTGGTTGCAGTTCGGCCGGGGCTGGGTTTGAACTCGCCACCCTCGGTATATGGAGCCCGCGCCTGACTCGCTGAGCCACAGCGCCGCCCCTATTTTTATTTTTTTGAAACAGAATCTCTATAGCAGAGTGTTGTGGTGGGAGCCTGTCTGAGCTGCTTGGGAGGCTGAGGCAAGAGAATTGCTTGAGCCCAAGAGTTTGAGGTTGCTGTGAGCTGTGATGCTACGGCACTCTACCAAGGGTGACATAGTGAGACTCTGTCTCAAAAAAAAAAACCCCAAAACAGAATCTCTGTCACCCTGGCTAGAGTGCCATAGTGTCATAGCTCACATCAACCTTAAACTCCTGGGCTCAAGCAATCCTTCTGCCTCAGCCTCCTGAGTAGCTGGGACTATAGGCACCTGCCACTGTGCCCAGCTAGTTTTTCTATTTTCTTTTTAGTAGAGACAGGGTCTCACTCTACTCAGGCTGGTCTCAAACTCTTGAGCTCAGGGGATCCACCTGCCTTGGTCTCCCAGAGTGCTAGGATTACAGGTGTGAGCCATCCCACCCGGCCTGAACTTGCCTTTAAAAATTTAGTCAATAAATTAACTTTTACTTTATTATTTATATAACTTAAAAATGTTGATAAAATTGGCTTGGAGCCTGTAGCTCAGCGGGTGGGTTCGAACACAGCCTGGGACTGCCAAATAACAATGACAACTACAACCAAAAAATAGCCAGGCATTGTAGTGGGTGCCTGTAGTCCCAGCTACTTGGGAGGCTGAGGCAAGAGAGTTACTTAAGCCCAAGAGTTTGAGGTTGCTGTGAGCTGTGACATTACAGCACTCTACTGAGGGTGACATAATGAGACTCTGTCTCAAAAAAAAAAGTTGATAAAATATAAGCAACATAGAATTTACCCTTTTAACCATTTGTGACTGTGTGTGAGTGAGAAATAAAATTTACTCTGTCACCTAGGCTGGAGTGCAGTGGTGCAATTATAGCTCATTGCAACCCTTAACTCCTGGTCTCAAGTGATCCTCTTGTCTCAGCCACCCAAGTAGCTGGGACTACAGATACACCCCCACTCCCAGCTAATTTTGTAATTTTTTGTAGAGGCAAAATTTTTTATAGTGGGCAATGACTGTGGCTCAGTGAGTAGGACTCTGGCCCCATATACTGAGGGTGGCGGGTTCAAACCTGGCCCTGGCCCTGGCCCAACTGCAACAAAAAAATAGCCAGGTGTTGTGGTGGGCACCTGTAGTCCCAGCTACTCAGGAGGCTGAGGCAAGAGAATCAGCTAAGCCCAAAAGCTGGAGGTGATGCCACAGCACTCTACCGAGGGCAACAAAGTAAGACTCTGTCTTTAAAAAAAATTTATACTGGTCTCACTATATTGCTCAGGTTGGTCTGCAACTTCTGCCCTCAAGCATCCTCCTGTCTTAGCCTCTCAAAGTGCTAGTATTATAGACATGTGCCACTATCCCAACCCATTTTAACCTTTTTTTTGGAGAGACAAACAGAGAGATGCTTTTTCACCCTCCGTAGAGTGCTGTGATGTCACAGCTCACAGCAACCTCCAGCTCTGTTGGAGGTTGGCTACTTTTGTAGCCACAACGCTTGGCTACTTTTTGTTGCAGTTTGGCCAGGGCTGGGTTTGAACCCTCTACCATTGGTATATGGGGCCAGCATCCTACCCACTGAGCCACAGGCATCGCCCCATCTCTCCTTGTTTAATGTTTCTTCCTCCAGTCCTGGAAACCCTTCCTGGACCTTTCCAGTCTTTCTCCTTCCTCTTTGGCTTCTTCTCCTCACTCTCTTTTGCTCGGATTCCCTAACGAGCCATTTTCCCGAGGGCTGGCACCAACCCCTTACCATCTGCAGGTGCAGACCTAAAGGAGCGGGAGCAGATGAGCGAGGCACAGGTGGGCATCTTTGTCCAGAGACTCCGAGGCCTGATGGATGAGATCGGTGAGGGCCTGGGGGGTTGTTGGAGGAGGGAGTCTGGGACCCCTGCAGATGCCAGCTCCGCCCCACCCCCTCTCTAAGCTGAGTGTTTTGTTTTGAACTCTGTGGGAAGACAGGTGACTCTCCCAGGGGGATGGGGACAAGGAATCTAGAAGAGAGGGACTGGAGGGCTCAAAGGGCATTTTTCCTAGAGGGGGAGCTGGGCCTCTTTCTTCTTTGTGCTGCACCCTGACCTCAGGGCTCAGGCCCGTGCTTTCAGGCTCTGACAATTACTGTTCCCTTTGCCTGGAATACCGAATACACCTTCTCGGCCACCTGGACTTGTACTCATCCATTCCCTTCTCCTCCAGGAAGCCTTCCTGACATTCCTTCCAAGCTTCCTTTTGTCAGAGAACTGAAATCACTGCCTGATTGCATGTTGGCCTTCCCTGTTAGACTGAGCTTCATGTCTGATTCGGTTCTGTGGTCTCAGCATGGAGTACCAAGCCTTACAGGCAGAAGGTAGGGCCCTGGGTGGCCAGCAGGAGTGGGCCTGTGCAGGGATCACCCAGCCCATCTCCCTGTTCTCATTCCCCAGCCGATCCCAGAAGTTAACCTGATGGGAAGGAATACTGACTTCTAAGATAACCTGGCTGAGGTAGCAGGTGATCCCTGAACCTGGGACCAGCTCACCCCCCTCCTCAACCTTGAGTCTTGCCCTGGTCCTGCCAGGGCCCTGCAGCTGAGCCCTCCTTCATCTCCACAGCAGCCTTCCCTGCACCCACCATTGCTGCTATGGATGGGTTTGCCTTGGGTGGAGGCCTGGAGCTTGCCTTGGCCTGTGACCTCCGAGTGGCAGGTATTGACTAGGGAGTAAGGTGGTGGGGGTAGGGGGGGTAAAGCTGGGGAAGTCTGGAGCTTCTGCAGTCAGTGGCTGCACTTGGACTTCCAACCAGGAGCAAAACAGGTGGTGTAGGGGACACAGGGACTTAGGCAAAACTTGCCACCCTCATTTCAAGAATGATCCTACCACCCTCAGAGCAACTGCTGACAGTAGAAGGATTATAGATAGGGAAAGCCGAGGAAGACAAGATGAACATCTAACCTTCCGATTCTGTCCAAGTCAGATTTATTTATAACGTTTTGAACAAAGGTGAGCCGCAGAGACTGTGAGTGGCAGAGCTAATCACATTACTTGTTCTGAGCAATTGAGCTTTATCTGAAAAGTGAAGGGAATGAAGATACCATGTTTCTCCCCAAATAAGACACTGTCTTATATTTATTTTAGACACACTAGGGCTTATTTTTAGGGGATGTCTTATTCTCCATGCTGAAATGCATGATATGCTGCAGATATGCTGCATAGCCACGCTCATCACTAGGTCTTATTATCGGGGTAAGGCTTATATTTAACAAATGCATAGAAATCCTGCTAGGGCATATTTTTTGGGTAGGTCTTATTTTGGGGGATACACGGTAACTGATCACTTTTTAGGGTGAGCGCCTTGGTGGTGAGGAGCCCTTCTCGAAGGTACTTAGATGGAGCCTGAGTGCCGTCAGGGTGCCACTCTCCCCCACTGCTTTCTCCTGCAAACCCAGGAGTAACATTTCAAATGTTACTAGGAATGAGGGTCACTTCTAACTACACAATGCAGGTCAAAGACAAGGACTTGACCAGGTGCCAGCTCCAAAATACCAGCTTGGTCCCAGCTCCAACTTCTGACTTGCCCATGTTTAGGCAGCTGACTTAGTGTTTCCATGAGGACCAAGAGTGTGAAAGTGTTAATAAAGCCTCTGATGAGCTTGACATTACACAGTTCACGTGGCCTGGGCTGAGGGGACTGAGAGGGAGGCCTGTGCGGAGGAGGAAAGATCAGTCAAGGGAAGCTTCTCAGAGGAGGTGGAACTCAGGACATAGACTCCGAATCAGGGACACTTCAGGGTATGACAAAGCTGGGAGAGACCACGATGGTAGGAGCAGGAGTCATTGACACTCTAGGCTAGGCCAGAGCTAAGGGGGATCTATCAACCTACAAATAGGTTATCTGGCATCTTCTGGGAGCCCCTTCCTTGTTCTAAGCACAGTTACTCATGTAATCCTTAGCAGCACAAGAGGGGCAATCATTTTTCCCCAGCTTTTAGGCTCAGGAAGGGTGAGACTTGCTGGTGACACACAACTCTAGCAAAGGGCATGGCAGGATAAGGGGTGCCTGGGCCTCCTGACTTCAGGTGAGGGCTCTTCCAAAGGCAGCATCTGGAGAGAAGTAGCTGGAGGGGCAGTAGACCAGGGGCAGGGGTCTTTTCTCCCTAGAGATTAGCAGAGGGGACTCACTCTGTTCTGTTTAAGCAGCTTCCTCAGCTGTCATGGGACTGATTGAGACCACTCGAGGGCTCCTCCCAGGGGCAGGTAACGTCACATATAGCATCTACCACCCCCTTCCACCTGCCCAGTCCCACTCTATCCTGCTCTGCTTTCCTCTTTTGCCCTGTGTTCTGGGCCCTGCCCTTCCGTCCTGAGTCTGTCTGCTCCTCTGAGAAATCTTGGCTGACTCCCAAGTTGAGCCTTTGCTGGACTCCCAATTCCAATGCCAATTCCTCACCCTGACCCATCCACCTGGCAGGAGGGACTCAGAGGCTGCCCCGCTGCCTGGGGGTGGCTCTAGCAAAAGAGCTGATCTTCACGGGCCGAAGACTAAGTGGAGAGCAGGCCCATGCACTGGGGCTGGTGAATCACACGGTGGCCCAGAACGAGGAGGGGGATGCTGCCTACCACCGGGCACGAGCCCTGGCCCAGGAGATCCTGCCCCAGGTGTGTTCTGCGCTATGGGAGGGCATGGTGTTCCCTGGGGCTGAATATCCATTCACCCAAAGACAAAAACTTAACCCTTTTTGGAGCTTTTGATCTATTCAGCCATCCAGTGAACAAAATCAAATCAAAAAAAATTTTTTTTGACAGACTCTCAGTATGTCACCCTCAGTAGAGTGCCTTGGCGTCATATAACTCATTGCAACCTCAAACTCTTGGGCTCAAGTGATTCTCTTGCCTCAGCCTCCCAAGTAGCTAAGACTACAGGCACCCACAATAGTGCCTGGCTATTTTTAGAAATGGGGTCTTGCTCTTGCTCAGGCTGGTCTTGGACCTGTGAGCTCAGGCAATCCACCTGCCTCAGTCTCCCAGAGTGCTAGGATTACAGGCATGAGCCACTACGCCCAGCCTGGCTCAGTATTTTTTTACAGAGGAAACTAAATGTGTGAGTTATGCTTGGGTTTTAACGCAGGAACTCCATTACATCTCTTTTAAACGATGAGGAGAGGTGTTTGTTTAGGTCTACATGTGGAACATGCTGGAAATCTGTCAGAAACTGAAGTGTGAAAAGTTGCCTGTCTTCTCCTTACTTGCAGGTCATGTGACCCCTCTTTCCTAGTGTTTCTGCTAAGTGCTTCTCTGACCTTCCTGTGGTCAGCTTTCCCCACAAAGCACTGTCCAGTGCTGTGGAACAAGCATTTTGAAGGCAGTGCTGAGAGTCACTTGTACCAACATTAACAGCAAGGAGGAGGAACTGGGCCAACTGAGCTGAGGAAGAAACAACACATAGCTGAAGTGTTGAAATATGAGTCTGTGCTGGTAAGACAAGAGATAATAAGAACAGCCTCTGTCCATCTATCTTTCAACAATCAATGTGATGGACAGATAGGGCTCTGAAAGAAGTAACTAAATACATGATAATCTCTGGCAGTGGTTAACCCTGAAGGAACTCTGAGATCTACCTATTCAGGACACCAAGAACCCTTACCAGATGGAAGACTGTGAGGGAAGCACAATGCTTAGCATGTTAATGAAAACTTACGTACTTGGCCAATGTTACTGGTACAATCTGTTTTTGAGAATGAAAAAGAAAGATTTCCTTTACTTGAATATAATTTACATATTTATAGCACTCAAGGGAAAAAAATCATCATGAATTATAAGTTGGAAAACTGGTAAAAACATATTGCTTGTTAAAGCACTTAATAAAACGGTAGTGAAAGGATTTCACTGGCCAGACACAGTGGCTTAACCCCTGTAATCCCAGCATTCTAGGATGGCGAGGCAGGTGGATCACCTGAACTCAGGAGTTCAAGACCAGCTGGAGCAAGAGCAAGACCCCATATCTACTAAAAATAGAAAAACTAGCTGGGCATGGTGGTAAATGCCTGTAGTTCCAGCTGCTCAGGAGGCTGAGGCAAGAGGATTGCTCAAGCCCAAGAGTTTGAGGTTACTGTGAGCTATGATGACACCATGACCTTCTACCCAGGGTGACAGAGTAAGATTCTGTCTCAAAAGAAAAAAAAAAGTATTTCTGGCTCAGTGCCCATAGCACAGTGGTTATGGCACCAGCCACATACACTGAGCGTGGTGGGTTCAAACCCAGCCCAGGCCAACTAAACAACCCAACTAAAAAATAGCTGGGCGTTATGGCAGGTGCCTATAGTCCCAGCTACTTGGGAGGCTGAGGCAAGAGAACTGCTTAAGCTTGAGAGTTTAAGGTTGCTGTGAGCTGTGATGTGACGTAGTGACTCTGTCTTAAAAAAAAAAAAGTATTTCCTTTGCTGAATTTTCTACTTTACAGAATTTACACTTTACTTTCTTTTGTAGAATTTACACTTTACTTGTTTATTATTTTAATACTTTGGACCATGTACATGTGTGTTATAAACCAGCAGTCTGTACTAGTAAGTTTCCTTAGGTACCTACTAATTAATAAACAGCACATATGCATTATAAACTTACATTTGAGGGGACAATGAAAAAGAAAACAGTATTGTTTAGGTTCAGATAAATTTTAGCTGGCCCTGGTAAAATAACTTCAGGTCTAGTTTATTTCTTTCAGTAACTAAAATAATTGTGACAATCTAGAATAAAACGATACAGTTAGAAAGTTTAGGCAGTCGTGCAATTTAACAGCTTACCTCTTGGAACAGGTTTATCTATACTCCCCACAAATTCACGCTACCAACTGATAAAACCCTTAATGCTCTTTCACAGATCTCCTGGATACATTGCTAAGTGCTAAGTAAAATATTCATCCTCAGTCAAAATAAATTTGTAAAAACCTTTCAGTTATTGTATAATTCTGAGTCTACTAATTTTTTTATGTGGTTTAAAAAATATTCTAAGCCAGGTGCAGTGGATCACACTTACAATCCTAGTACTTGGGAGGCTGAGGTGGGTGGACTGCTTAAGCTCATGGGTTTGAGACAAGCCTGAGCAAGAGTGAGACCCTGTCTCTAAAAATAGCCTGACCCTGTGGGGTCTCTTGCTCTGGCTGGTCTTGAAAAATAGCTGTGATGGACTGCTGTAGTCCTGGCTACTTGGGAGGCTGAGGCAAGAGAATCACTTGAGCCTAAGAGTTGGAGGTTGCTGTGAGCCATGACGCCAACATAGAGTGCCACAAAGTCTCAAAAAAAAAAAGAATTCTGTATTTTTAACATCTACAGAAATTTTGAACATGTTTCCTGAGATCTTACTTTACTTATTTGTAGTTTTTTTTCCAAGAGTCTCTACAAAATGAAAATTTATGCAACTAGCATTTGGTACCATTATAAAATGAAACAAGACAGATTTTAGAAAACTTGAAAATATCTTCTTAAAATGTATGTTTTCTTTAGTTTTTGTTGTTGGTTAGTTCTATTTTTCTCAAAAATTAAAAAGAACCATGAAAGATAGTGAATGAATTAAGTACTACTTACATTACCAGAACTTCACATCAAATTCTTTTTATTTATTTATTTTTGAGATAGAATCTCACTTTGTTGCCCTTGGTAGAGTGCCATGGCGTCATAGCTCACAGCAACTTCAAATTCTTGGGCTCAAGCAATTCTCTTGCCTCAGCCTCCCGAGTAGCTGGGACTACAGGCGCCCGCCACAACACCTGGCTATTTTTTGGTTGTAGTTGTCATTGTTTGGCAGGCCTAGGTTGGATTTGAACCTGCTAGCTCTGGTGTATATGGCTGGTGCCTTAGCTGCTTGAGCAACAGGGGCCAAGCCCGTGTTTAGTATTTTTATATTAAGTTATGAATTAGTAATACTTTACTACAAAATGCTTTATGATGGACACATTTATTTAGCCTGTTTACTACAATTAAACTATTACACTACTCCCCCAAAACACCTATAATATTTGCTTATTTTAACGCATAAGCCAAGTTGAAATGGATTTAAAATATTAATTAAAATATCATAAACTAGGCCGGGTGTGGTGGTTCACGCCTGTAATCCTAGCACTCTGGGAGGCACAGGTGTGTGGATTGCCTGAGCTCACAGGCTCGAGACCAGCCTGAACAAGAGTGAGACCCTGTCTCTAAAAATAGCCGGGTGTTGTGGGCGCCTGTAGTCCCAGCTACTCGGGAGGCTGAGGCAAGAGACTGATTAAGCCCAAGAATTTGGGTTGCATGAGCTATGATATGGCACTCTACTGAGGGTGACAAAGTGAGACTCTGTCTCAAAAAAAAAAAAAATTATAAACTATTACCAAAGGCAAAAATTATGAACATTATCTAAGAATGGATATGTTATCAAAATAAAATATGCAAGGCATATTTGCTATTTGTGAACTGTACGTTAATCTTTTTATCACCACTTTGCATTTGCTATAAGAAAAGAAATTCTCAAATTTTCATTGAGGAGATCAGTTTCCAACTCTACTCCCCAGAAGGCAAAAGTAATAGCAGATAGAACTTCCCAATTTGCCCTTCCAGGACACAGGCATTTGGGGATGGCACATCTGTAAAGAGTAAGAAAGCGCATGTCCTTCATTACAGTGCCTTCTCAAGTTTGCCTCAGCCATTGTTCTCCCTCACTTTGGAGACAGTGAGTAATGGGTAGGAAGAGACCTCACCTGGTCTTCTCAGATCTGTCTCCAGGAAGTGTGCGTCCTGCTCCCACCTATCCTACCCCAAGCCCCTATAGTCAGCATATGCAAGGCCCAGGCATGTTTTCCAGGGTCTAACTCTAGGTCCTGTTCCCAGAGTCTTATGTATATAAAGGGTTAAGGAAGTTTGTTCTGCAGACTCCAAGACTGTGCCAAGGACTTAGTTAATGGAGGAAAATATCAAAAGGCACGATTTTAAACCAAACTGAAGCCACATTTTCCAGTAGAGCTTTATCAGAAATAAAACTGATAAAATGATCCTTTTTTTGAGACAGAGTCTCACCATGTCACCCTTGGTATAGTGCTGTGGTATCAGGTCTCATAGCAACCTCAAACTCTTAGGCTTATGTGATTCTCTTGCCTCAGCCTCCCACGTAGTTGGGACTATAAGTGCCTGCCACAACTCCCAGCTGTTTTTTTTTTTTATAGTTGTCATTGTTGTTTAGCAGGCCCAGGCCAGGTTTGAATCTGCCAGCCCTAGTGTATGTAGCCAGTGCCCTAACCACTGAGCTACGGGTGCTAAGCCTGAAATTATGATCTTGATCCGACTGACTCTTCTTTTTTTTTTTTTTTTTTTGAGACAGAGCCTCAAGCTGTCCCTGTAGGTAGAGTGCCATGGCATCACAGCTCACAGCAACCTCCAACCCCTGGGCTCAAGCGAGTCTCCTGCCTCCGTCTCCCAAGTAGCTGGGACCATAGGCGCCCGCCATGATGCCCAGTTATTTTTTTGATTGCAGCCACCATTGTTGTTTGGTGGGCCCAGGCTGGATTTGAACCCGCCAGCTCAGGTGTATGTGGCTGGTTTCTTAGCCACTTGAGCCATAGGCACTGAGCTGATCCAGCTGACTCTTATGTTGCTTTCTTAACTGGTTGCAAATCTGAAGTGGGGTTAGGAGGTAATTATCTACCTCAAACTCTTTCAGGTTTCATGAGATTATAAATTAACTGAATCCTGAAGATGTTACTATTTTTAAAAATTAGATGGGAAAAAATATATCAATAATTTCTCTTTATAAAATAACAACAAACAAAAAGTTTTGCTGGCTTGTAGACATTATGAAAGTATGTATCCCAGCCAGAAGCAACTTCTGAGGAATAACTTTTATACCTAGTGACTAGTTCCTGACAAGGAGGAAGAAAAATGGAGCTCAATTTTATAGCCTGTTTCAGTTTTCCCAAGTTATTTAGCATCATGTAATATGCAATATATTTTATCACTTATAGTCCTCAATTAGAATTTAAGCTCCATGACCACAAGATTTTAATGTGCTTTCTTTAGTACTATAACCCCAATATTTGGAATAGCATTTGGCACATAGCAGAGAGATAAATATTTGGTAACTGATTAAAGCTTGCAATAGCCTGACACAAATTTCTTCTGGAGCACTTATGAAGATGACCAAACATCCTCAACCAGTTTGCACTGGTTCTTCTATACAACTTAGGGTTGGACTAAAGTCATAAAAGTAAGTCAATAATCAAATGTATCATAAAAGAATATTAACTATAGACGGCAATAAGTATTTAAAAGCTCCAGGCTAATGACAGCTATATGTCTTTACCACAAAAGAAAGTGCATGAGCTACACGACAGTCCTTGTCTGTCCCCTGACAGGCTTTTGTCTACAGCTCTGGATAGCACAGATTTGTTTCAGTAGTTCATATCTTCAAAATTCTGACTCCTCTCAGATATATGAAGCAATTTAATAATCTACGAATTTAAGATAAACATAGGAAAATACTTCAGAAAATAAAAGTATATCCAATTGGAAAAGTAAACTGAAAGACCTGTATATTTAGCTATGAGTGTGCCATTGCACTCTAGCCCGGGTGAAAATATTTTCTAAAAAGTATATATTTTTAAAACCCTCAAGGCCCAACAATAGAAACAGATTTGTGAAAAAATTATAAGAATCATAATTTTGGAATATGGAAGTTATAAAAGTGGAATATGTAGTTATAAAAGATGACATATAAAGATGATAAAGAGCATATCTGATAAATGACAAAGTGCTATTATTATAAAAATAATTTGATAATGTTATTTATAATAATATTATGATACATATTAAATAGAAAAGGTTATAAGGAGTATACATAACATCCTATTTTGGTAAAAAGTTATATATATGCAAAACTTTATATATGGAATGGAATATAACATGATTTCTTATTTTTACCTATATTTGAAAATTTTCTGGCTTGGCGCCTGTGGCTCAATCGGCTAAGGCACCAGCCACGTACACCTAAGGTGTTGGGTTCAAATCCCCAGCCCGGGCCCGCCAAACAACAATGATAGTTGCAACCAAAAAATGGCCAGGCATTGTGGCGGGTGCCTGTGTTCCCAGCTACTTGGGAGGCAGAGGCAGGAGACTCGCTTGAGCCCAGGAGTTGGAAGTTGCTATGAGCTGTGAGGCCATGGCACTCTACCCAGGGGGATAGCTTGAGGCTCCATCTCAAAAAAAAAAAAAAAGAAAATTTTCTATATTTTATAAGACAACAAAGGTTACATATATTTGAAAATAGCAAGTGAGAAAGAAGTCTGAAAAACTTTTACCAGAAAGAGTATATAAGTATCTACTTATCTTCATACAAACTGGTGACACAGCACTTCTGTCAAATGGAAACATACTGCTTGAGCTTAGTCCCACACTAAAAATGAAAGTCAGTAGGAAAGAATGTGTGTGAAGGTGTAAAAGGGTTTTTTTTTCTCAAAAGTAGACCCTATAAAAAGAATCCTGAACTGGAAACCAATGAAACAGTCTTTATCCTAGTTGTATTCTCAATAGACAATTCAGAAAGGCTTTTTGTTTTGATATGTTTGAATTTTTAGGAGATTAGAACTTGACATTCTGGGTCAAAGAAAAATAATAATAACTGTTTTCTTTTCTGTTTTTTTATTTTTGTTTTGAGACAGTCTCACTATGTCACCCTCGGTGGAGTACCATGGTGTCATAGCTCACAGCAACCTCAACCTCTTGGGCTTAAGTGATTGTCTTGCCTCAGCCTCCCAAGTAACTGGGACTATAGATGCCCATCATAATGCCCAGTTATTTTTTTGTTGCAATTGTCATTATTGTTCCAGGCCAGGTTCGAACCCATCAGCCTTGGTATATGTGGCTGGTGTCTTACTCACTGAGCTATGGGTGCCGCCAATAACTGTTTTCAAATGGATAACATTTCCATTTGAGGATCATACTTGCCTTTGGGTTGTTTGCATCAAACAGACCAGTTGAAAGTCCAATCAGTAAGGAATTCTTGTTTTTACTTTTTGGTGGTGAATCAGAGTGAGATCGAAGCGGAAAGGATTCTCCTGGTGAACAATGAATTGACTGAACTTGAGAGATTAAGTTCAAAGGTTCAGAATGACCCACTTTATGGAAAAATGGTTCTGGTTGCATAGATTTATCTGTATCACATTTGGAGTGCTGAGAATCATCTATCCCAGGTTCTGTGGTATAATGGAGAGATTATGTGATAAGTGTATATAGTATTAAAATGAAGTTCTAAACAATATTGATAAGGCATAGCATTTAACACAAATTCTAGCAAAAAATCCCACATCTATCAGGAAAACAAAATCAAAATAGCAAAATATGTATGTGAGTATATTACCATATAATAATCTTTAACAGGATATAATGTTTTATTTGCAGAAAGTCAATTTAACTTCTTATGTACTTCCATTATCCTGAAAGGTCTAAAATATAGACACAAATCCAAGTAAATATAAAAAAATACACTACTTATTTAGATAACATATTTAGTTTTAATTTATCTCTGTTCCTGTAAGTTAATTATGTTTCTTATATATTACGTTTATATATTTCTTAATATTCTTTTAAAAAGAAGACAACTTGATTAATATCCTTAGTACACTGGTGTATCTCTGTCATACAGCTCTTTCCATTTTGGATACTCAATGACAACTATTAACCAAGACAGTCAGTCTATTGCCACATTGCCACATGATCCATGATCCAGGCCTTCAGCAGAGTCAAGCACTCTTATGACTACAACATTTTAAAAATGATTAAGATGACTGATAAGGAATGTTCTCAATTTACATGTTACTCAAATAAAATAGGTCAACAGTCTTCACAGCACAATTAGACTAATGCAACCATGCTCACCTGTGTAGACTTCCCTGCGTTGGTCCACATTTCTCAGGACTCCCTCTTCAGGAACTTCACCTGGCTGAGTGGTGATCCCACCTTCCAACCTGCCACAGATGGGTACACCAGTAAAAACAACCACAAAGCTTATCAGAAATAAAAACACTCTAAAATACAGAAAATGGAACACAAGTTCACCAGCATCCTGTAATCCCTCTCCAACTATTTTCCTAACTTTATATATACTTCCTCATAAGTACATCACAGCAGCCAGCCTTATCATATTTTTATAAACAGTGGTTCTCCAAGCTTGGTCCCAGACAACAGCAACACAGGGGAACATACTAGAAATGTAATTTCTCAGGTCTACTCTAGACCTATGAATCAGAAACTCTGGGAAATAAGGCTTAGCAGTGAGTTTTGAGAAATTCCAAAAGGATTCTAATGCACACTAATGTTTTAGAACTACCATTTTAAAGAATCAAAATGTCCCTTTAATAATGGAGAATGTAAAATAATTATGATATATTAATACCATGGGATATCATATAACTATTAAAACAATAAAACAGATCTGTATAAAATGATTTACTGATAGCCAATATATATTGTTAAGTAAATAAAGTAATTTGCAGGCCAATTCATATTAAATAGTGTCAGGTTTCAGAAAAATGGGTTATAGCACAAAAAAGGGAATAGAATAATATTCATGAAATATTTTAACTGCCAAAGAGAGAGCATTAAGACTAAGGGCAAAAAAATAAGAACACAAAATTTTTACCTTAAAATAGCTGGGAATTAAATTCATGTTTTTTATATACATTTTTATTTATTTTTTGAGACAGGTCTCATTTTTTTGCCTCCAGTAGAGTGCTATGATGTCATAACTCACAGCAACCTCAAACTCTTGGGCTTAAACAATTCTCTTGACTCAGCCTCCCGAGTAGCTGGGACTATAGGTGCCTGCCACAATGCCCAGCTAGTTTTAGAGGCAAGGTCTTGGCCCTGGTTCTGGCTGGTCTCAAACTGGTGGCTTAGGCAATCCACCCGCCTCAGTTTCCCAGAGTTCTAGGATTACAGGCATGAGCCACCATGCCTGGCATATATATATATATATATGCGTGTGTGTGTATGCGCGCGCACGTGCACGTATCTATCTATATATATTTTTTGAGACAAAATCTCACTATGTCACTCTCAGAGAGTACCATGGCATCACAACTCACAGCAACCTCAAACTCTTGGACTTAAGTGATTCTCTTGCCTCAGCCTCCCAAGTAGCTAGGACTACAGGTGCCTGCCACAACCCCTGCCTATTTTTTTGTTGCAGTTGTAATTGTTGTTTAGCTGGCCCAGGTTGGGTTTGAATTGGCCAGCCTGGGTGTATGTGGCCAGCACCCTACCCACTGAGCTAGGACACTGCCATATATATGTGTGTATATATATATATATATATATATTTTTTTTTTTTTTTTTTAATATATTTTTGAACAAAAATGTAAAGACTGGAAGAATACATTCCAAAAGTACCAATAATTTATCTCTAAGGGGTTAGCTTATAGGTAATTTTTATTTTCTAGATACTTTATAATCCATTTCATATTTTCAATAGTTTCCTATTTTTTGTTTCAATTTTTAAACAATTTTCTACTTTTTAAGTTATTGGTTTTTAATCACACAATGTCAGGCCCAGTACGGTGGCTCACAACTGACTAGCATTCTGGGAGGCCAACACAGGTGGATTATTTTGACCCTAGGAGTTCAAGATCAGCCTGAGCAAGACAGAGACTCTGCCTCTACTGAATATAGAAAAACCATCTGGTGTTGTAGTCCTAGCTACTCAGGAGGCTTAGGCAGGAGGACTGATTGTGCCTAAGAGCTGGAGGTTGCTGTGAGCTATGATGCCACAGCTCTCTATTCTGGGCAACAAAGTAAGATTGTCTTCAGAATCACCCCCTCAAAATGTCTTATTGAGTTTTCTATTTGATATACTGTGGTATATCCACATGGAATACTAAGTAGATATAAAATAAGAAAAATAGAAGACCTTTACCTACTAATACGAAAAAATTTCTCAGATTATTGACTACAAGTAAAACAAGGTAGAAAATACTATGTATATATACTAACAACTGTATTTAAAAAGGAGGCAGACCTTGTATTTACTTTTGCTTGTGTATATATTAAAAATATGTCAAGGAAGAGGAAATAAGAAAAGGCTAGACGGGGGCAAGCAGGACTCTCTGTTGTGTATCTTCATATACTTTGTATGTTTGTTGATTCTTGAGCCATGTGAATATCTATTAAACATTAAATTATTTTTACAGGTTTTACAATATTAGGATATTATATTATAATATTAGGTTCTTACAGTATTTTTTTGACTCTACCTGAACAAAACCCAATATTATTATTATTATTTTTTTTTTTTTCCAGTTTTTGTCTGGGGCTGAGTTTGAATCCACCACCTCTGGAATGTGGGGCCAGTACCCTGCTCCTTTGAGCCACAGGCACTGCCCCTAAAACCATATTATTTTAAAATAAGGATTACAAAAGGGTCCTGGATTTAGAAATCTAAGAAAAAGACATAACACACTCAGTTTGCTTTGTTTGTTTTTCCTCAATTATCCACACATCGGTAACAGGGCATGGCAAGCGTTCATTTCTGTTTGTTTCACTTGGCTCCTGTAGAACTTCTGTCTCCAAATCATCAGGTTCTGTGAAGCATCAATACAATAAGAAACATGTCTCAAACCAAAATTTGTTGAGAGAAGACTGAATAAACTTTCTATAACTTATCACTACCTAGTTTTAGGCTAATATGTTAATTATAACAGACAAAATTAAATTAAATTTTACCCATAGGTCTCTAATCTTGTTACTGTGTTAAGTCTCCATTTAAGCCATTTCTGAAATAACAGACTCTTCCTTTTTTCTGTAACAAAAATACTCAAAAGAAATATTGGGCCAGGTACTGTGGCTCATATCTATAATCCTGGCACAGATTGGGAGGCCAAGGTGGGAGGACAGCTTGAGGCCAATAGTTGGAGACCAGGCAACATAGTGAGATCCCATCTCTAAATAATTAAAATTATCTAGGTGTGGTGTGGTGGTGTATACATGTCTAGCTACTTGGGAGGTTGAGGTGGGTGGATCATTCAGGCCAAAAGTTCCAGGTCACAGTGATCCACGATTGCACCACTGTACTCCAGGCTGGGCAAAAAGCAAGACCCTATCTCTATAAAAGAACCAAAAAGTAAAAAATAAAAAGAAATATAGTACACACTATTGTTCCCATTATGCAAAATTTTCTCTTCACTTAAATTTTAGTAATAAATAAATCAGTTTAAAGAAAATATAAAAGCTACCTTAAAGAAAAAAATGTATCTGTGGTACTACGGTATCACTGATTAGTAACTGAAATGAAATTTTAATCTTTAAAAATCTATCTAAGACCAAAAATGAAAAAAAAAAAGATTACCTGGACTTTCACAATGATATTGAGAACGTAACTAAAGTGCACTAATCTATTTTCTTAGAACCTGGAGTAATTAACAACCATGGAGCTACCCTTGTTTTTGGGCTGGTTCATTTTCTACTTGCTTGGTATTTTCTGAAAATAGATACTGAGCAGAGAAGAGCCCTGAGCACCTTTGGCACATGGGAAGCTGACTGTACTTCTGCTTGCTGGATGTCAGAATTCTGATGGACCATGATTGCTATGTTTCTGAAAAGGAGGCTCTGTGCCTGGTTCACTAGGCATGTGTTAGGGACATGAATGACAAGTAAAACTACCTTTTTTCCCCACAGGTCTTTAGATTGAGAGTAACTGTACCTGAAGAAGGGTAGCCAAAAACTCCCATCTGCATATAGGCCTGATTTTGATAACATCATCTTAGAGTCTGAGCTAACGTTATAATGAGATGGGGCTTTGACAAGGGGATGAGTGTTCTGCATGTGGAAGGAATACAAATAATTTTTTGGTCAGAGAGTAAACCATGGCAGATTAAGGGTAGCTGCAAATTCTTTATCTTTTTTTTTTTGAGGCAGAGTTGCACTTTATTGTTTTTGGTAGAGTGCTGTGGCATCACAGATTATAGCAACCTCCAGATCCTGGGCTTAGGCCATTCTCTTGCCTCAGCCTCCAGAGTAGCTGGGACTATAGGCGCCTGCCACAGCACCCAGCTATTTTATTGTTGCAGTTTGGCGGGGGCCGGGTTTGAACCCGTCGCCCTCAGTATATGCCAGTGCCCTACCAGCTAAGCCACAGGCACTGCCCCTGCAAATTCTTTAACATTCTTCCCACTGACAAGTGGGGTATTTCTCTTCCCTTCAAATCTAGGTGGGGCGGTAACTGCTCTGACCAATGAAAGTATGGCGGAAGTGATAGGGTGTCTTTTAAGAGTACATGCAGCTTTCACCTTAGCATTTGTGAGCCCTGGGCCATCGTATAAAAAGTCAGACTACTTTGATTGAGAGAGTACATAAAATAAATCTGAAACCATACAAAGAGGAAGAGGTGCCCAGCTTAGCCCAGCCCTCTAGCTACACTTGCCAGGATAGCAATGAGACCAACTTGGACCCTTCAGACCAGTCTACTGACAAAATACACCAAATTATCTTTGAGAACTAGAAAAATCACATTAAGCCAGGCCTTCACTTAATTCTGGAAACATACTCGTGAGATATAACAAAATAATTGTTTTGGCGGTAATCCCAGCCATACCTATAATCCCAGCATTCTGGGAGGCCAAGGCAGGAGGATCGTTTGAGCTCAGGAGTTGGAGATCAGCCTGGGCAAGAGTGAGATCCCTATCTCTACTAAATAGAAAAAACTAGCCAGGTGTTGTGGCAGGTGCCTGTAGTCCCAGCTAGTCAGGAGGCTAAGGCAGGAAGATTGCCTGAGCCCTGGTGTTTGAGGTTGCTGTGATTTACGCTAACACCAAGGCAAAAAAAAAGTAAGTATTTTAACACTAAATTTCTTATTAGACAGCAATTTAAAAAAACGGACTAGTTACTAAAAGTATAAAGATACTGATTGTAGGCTTGGCACCTATAGTGCAATGGTTACGGTGCAAGCCACATGCACTGAGGGTGGTGGGTTCGAACCCAGACTGGGCCAGCTAAACCACTGCAACAACAACAACAAAAATAGCCGGGTGTCGTGGTGGGCACCTGTAGTCCCAGTTACTTGGGAAGCTGAGGCAAGAGAATAGCTTAAGCCCAAGAGCTTGAGGTTGCTGTGAGCTGTGATGCAATGGCACGCTACTGAAGGTGACATAATATGACTCTTTCTCAAAAATAAATAAACAAATAAATAAAAATCCTGACTTTAGGGGCAGCGCCTGTGGCTCAAAAGGGATGGGCACTGGTCCTGTATGCTGGAGGTGGCTGGTTCAAACCCAGCCCCGGCCAAAAACAGCAAAAAAATAAAAATAAAAATACTGACTCTAACTTAAGATCAATTACCTAAATATACATATAAATTTTGATATCTTGTTTACAAAGACCTGTTTATACTGAAGAAATTTAAGTATTAACTGAATCAAATACATCTAATTTTATTTCATTAAAACTCACCCTCCAAATTTCCTTCAGGTTTCAATGATGTCTGTGGAGCTGCCTCCCTAAACTTGGGACTTTTTGTCTCAAAAGGAGAATCAACAGTAGTTGATGGCTTTATTTCATGTGAAATACACTGTACTTCTCCAATAATTAAAGGCTTGTACTTTTCCTCTTCAGAAGAAATCTCTGTTAAAAACAAACAATGAAAATTCATGCTAGTTGTCAAAATGAATTGAATTTTACTTGTAATGACATTTAAAGCAAAGTTAAAAAATTTATATTATTACAAGTAATTAATTACTGGTTAAGTTCTCTCACATACCAGGCAATACAGAGCATATACTCAGTACATATAGTTGAAAAAAAATGAAAAAAAGGGCAGTTGACAAGTCTAGGAAGTCTTTCTTGACTATCAAAGATAAAGTTAATTATTTAAGTAATCTCTGCACTAACTCTAAATTTTGTGGATACTTTTTATTCTTGGCCTTTTCATGCAGCGTTGCTTTTTAGTTGTTTTCATTTTTGTCTGTCCTCTAAGAACAAGGATGAGCTTTTATTTTCCTTTGTAGCTTTACCATCTAACATGTAACAGTGTGCACAGCCAGTGTTTGGTAAAGAATTGAATAAAAAAAAGATAAACCAAAGTTATTTTTGGTTTCAATTCTGTGCAGATGGATTATGACAAATAAGAAGAATGAAAGCCCTGCTGCTGAAGTATTACTATATACCAAATGACATGTATTTAAGCAATAAAATTTTCACATAAAAGGAATCAGAATTTTGGGCCGAGTGCAGTGGCTCACGTCTATAATCCTAGTACTCTGGGAGGTCAAAGCAGGCAGATTGCCTGAGCTCACAAGAAGTTTGAGACCAGCCTGAGGTAGAGTGAGACCCTGTCTCTAAAAATAGGCAGATGTTGTGGCAGGTGCCTATAATCGCACTTACTCAGGAGGCTGAGGCAAGAGAATTGCTTAAGCCCAGGAGTCTGAGGTTGCTGTAAGCTATGATGCCACAGCACTCTACTGGGGGCAACAAAGTGAGATTCTCTCTCAAAAGAAAAAAAGGAATCAGAATTTTATTTTTTGATTTTTCAAAGTAATAGTTTTAATGAGTATAAACATATATAGAGGACTCTGAGACAAAAAATAACCTGAAATTTTTATTATTATGTAAAAAATTGTTTTAGAGCCTGAAGGCATTTTTGTCTTGAATGAAGCCTAGGACATTTTGAAAATAGGGTTAGACTGAGGTATGAGAGTATTAAGTTACCAGTACTTTTGTTTATGATTAGTGTTTGGCATACTACTGCATAATTTCCTCATATAAAAGTGTGAACAAATTAATTACAAATAAAAACATTTTATGCTTTTGTTTTTTCAAACAGATGATTATATATCTTTTTCTTTATTTGAATTATTTTTTCTTTAATATTAAAGCAAATAATAGAATGATTAGCAACCTATTTTTGCCACTTGAGTAACGTGCACAGATTCATTACATTGGCTAATTCATCTTGTTTATTCCATGACAACAGCCTCACCTCCCAGGGTATTATTCCACAGCCTTGGATATGATTTTCATTCTAGGTTTTTTTTTTTTTTTTTTAGACAGAGCCTCAAGCTGTCACCCTGGGTAAAGTGCTGTAGCATCATAGCTCACAGCAACCTCCAACTTCTGGGCTCAAGTGATTCTCCTGCCTCCGCCTCCCAAGCACCTGGGACTACAGGAGCCTGCTACAAGCCCAGCTATTTTTTGGTTGCAGCTGTCATTGTTGTTTGGCGGGCCTGGGCTGGATTCAAACCCACCAGCTCTGGTGTATGTGCTGGCACCTTAGGCACTTGAGCCACAGGTGCCGAGCCTTCATTCTAGGTTTTAAGGAGATACAGAGAAAAAGAGCAACAGAGATGGAGAGAAAGAGCACAAAAGTGACATGCACACACATTCCTACCTAGATATAACTTCTCAAAAGAGGAAAATTACATTCAAGTTCCTTATCATTTAGACAAGCTGTGTAATCTGAAAACACCTGTTACACCTAGACATCCTTCCTCATCTGTAGCTGAGATACCAAGGCCCTTGAGACCCCTGGGGCATGGGTGTCTCCTCCTGCCTCAGGACAATGCTGCCTCCCCAGTCACAGAATAAGGTCAGAGACCTTGTAGTTGTAAACACCACTGCACATGGACCAGCCAGCAGGTGTCTTCTGGTCAACCTAATTACTGAAATCACAT
The DNA here is from genome assembly GCA_963574575.1 of Galagoides demidoff. NCBI lineage: Eukaryota > Metazoa > Chordata > Mammalia > Primates > Galagidae > Galagoides > Galagoides demidoff. The sequence continues at coordinate 26,923 of CAUYQV010013847.1, forward strand.
CAAAACATACACCATTCTTTTTTTTCTTTTTTGAAAAAGAGTCTCACTACGTTGCCCTGGGTAGAGTACCATAATGTCACAGCTCACAGCAACCTCAAACTCTTGGGCTTAAGCGATTCTCTGGCCTCAGCCTCTCAAGTAGCTGGGACTACAGGTGCCCATCATAGCGCCTGGCTATTTTTTTGTTGCAGTTGTCAGTGATGTTTACCTGGCCTGGGCTGGGTTCGAATCTGCCACTCAGTGCTTGTGTTCAGGCCGTAACCACTAGGCTACAGGCGCCGCCTGCTCCTATATTTTTCTTCATGGACAACATCGTTGTACTTTTTCCAGCTCCCTTCATAGACATTCCTTTCCCTTTTATTTTTAGATTTCCATCTACATCACATCAGGCCAAACATAAGACTTATTTAGGAAAACTGCCCCAGAAAATACAATCATTCTCCATCTAATTTGAAAATTATTCCAACAAAAAGATAATTTAAAAACATCTTAAAACATATAATTTTAAATAATATTACTTTTAGTATAGAAAAATTAGCAATTTCTGCTTACCACTTCTAACAGTTGTGTTTTCTAATACTTCTGTCTGAAGTTGCAGTTCAGCTTCTCCAAGTATCTTTAGAACAGAATCTGTAGGACTTTTCCCCCAGACTTTTCTTGGAGATCCACTAGGATCTAATTTAATAACTTCTCCCACTGTATGTTCTATAAGAAAAAGATACAAAAGAATAATTTCCTTTCTTTCTTTCTTTTTTTGAGACAGAGTGTCACTATGTCACCCTCTGTAGAGTGCTATGGTGTTACAGGTCACAGCAACCCCAAACTCTTGGGCTTAAGCAATTCTTTTGCCTTAGCCTCCTAAGTATCTGGGACTATAGGTGCCTGCCACAACACCCAGCTATTTTTGGTTGCAGCTGTCACAGTTGTTTAGCAGGCCCAGGCCAGGTGGAACCCACCAGCTTTGGTGTATGTGGCCGGCACCCTACTCACTGAGCTACGGGTACTGAGCTACAAAGAAATCATTTTCAATAACATAACATAATATTGCTGCTAAATGCCCAAGGGACGTTTCTGAGATTTTTATCAAAGTTCACTACTCTGGTTCTCATCAAGAATTATTCCTGACTTGGCACCTGTGGCTCAAGTGGCTAAGGCGCCAGCCATATACACCTAAGGTGGCGGGTTCAAATCCCCAGCCCAGGCCCGCCAAACAACGATGGCTGCAACCAAAAAATGGCTGGGCGCCTATAGTCCCAGCTTCTTGGGAGGCTGAGACAGGAGACTCGCTTGAGCCCAGGGGTTGAAGGTTGCTATGAGCTGTGATGCCATGGCACTCTACCCAGGGGGATAGCTTGAGGCTCTGTCTCCAAAAAAAAAAGAAGAATTATTCCTAATACAGATTAAGATGGTATAGAAAGTTAAAGAAACACAATTTAAATATATCATTAGTTCCCTCTTGTACACTATACATTTTAATAATAAAAATCCTTGCCAAGGCTGAATAGTTCTCTCCATTCTTTAAATTTCGCTGGTAGGCTCAGCACCTGTGGCTCAATCAGCTAAGGCGCCAGCCACGTACACCTAAGGTGGCGGGTTCGAATCCCCAGCCCGGACCCGCCAAACAACAATGATGGCTGCAGCCAAAAAAAAAAAAAAAAAAATGGCCAGGTGTTGTGGCAGGCGCCTGTGGTCCCAGCCACTTGGGAGGTGGAGGCAGGAGACTCGCTTGAGCCCAGGAGTTGGAGGTTGCTATGAGCTGTGATGCCATGGCACTCTATCCAGGGGGATAGCTTGAGGCTCCGTCTCGGAAAAAAATAAATAAATAAATAAATAAATTTCGCCGGTAGTGGTGGTGGTGGTGGTGGTGGGGAGGCATTCCTACGTTCCCAAAAGGAAAATATATAGAATTCTTTCAGGCTCCCTCAACCTCTGTAAGTGCTCATTCTTTCAGAGTGGCAAATCCACAAGTCTACACGTGTGCAGGACTTAAACAGGATGTTTCCATTTCTATACATACTTCTGGATGCAGAGAAGGATGTATCCAGTGATAGGTGATCCAGAGGGATCACAAGTTGACCTCCTGCATCCCACCTCCTGCGATCAGATGAAATGAACTCTCCCTTTCCATGCTCGTCAGCATCTTCATGAGCAATGATCTCATGAGTGTCAGAGTGATGCTGCTTTCCTCTTTCATCTTCGTGAGCTTTGAGATTTTCATTTAATCTACGTAGTATGTCTCGCTTACTCTGAAACAGGTATGATGTTACACCTTAATATATACATAATTAAGCAGAATGATGGACAGAGAAACTTTGAAAATTGTACTTACTGAAATAGCATTATTGGTCTTTTGCATTTCTTCTGAAGTTTCCTGGGTGTCAGTTAAACTACTGTCCTTTAAACACAGATAGTTACAGAGTAAGACATAATATTATTTTAAGAATCTATCTGAAAAACTCTAATTATGTTAATTAAGTTTTGCTTTTCATTAAATTGCTACTTGTGAATTTTTTATTCCTGGAAAATGTTAACACAGCTTCCCTCATTATAAGCAATGATAAACATTAAAATATTATGAACAGACTTAATGTATGGAGGGGCCAGGTCTCAATCATTTGTCATATTTATTTTTTATTTATATATATATATTTTGAGAGAGTCTCACTTTGACACCCTTGGGAGAGTACCATGGCATCATAGCTCACAGCAACCTCCAACTCTTAGGCTCAAGCAATTCTCTTGCCTCAGCCTCCAAAGTAGCTGGAACTACAGGTGCCCACCACGATGCCCGGCTATTATTTTTTGTTGTTGCAGTGGTTTTTTAGCTGTCCTGGGCTGGGTTCAAACCTGCCACCCTTGGTGTATATGGCTGGCACTGTAACCACTGTGTTACAGTCCCCCAGCCCATGTATATATATTCTTGTTAAATCATACTAGTAAACATAATTGAGAACTGACTTTCCTCCCTGAACAAAGAGGGCATTCAGTTCTGAGTCATTTGTACTACACGTATTATAAATCCAGTCTTCGGATTAGTATTGTCAAAGCAATCTAGATCACCTAGAATTTTAAAATATATGAAAAGAAAAAATCAGTAGTTATAAAAACTATGAAAGTATTTAGAAGATTTCAGAAATTTTCAAAGTTTCAAGTGACATTTACCAACATAACACAAAAAGAAAAACCATTTAGTTATATGACTATCTCAAATTTTAAATATTTGAAAAAAATAAAAAAGGAGTTTAGTAGTCAGTTTTAAAGTAATACATGTAAATGAGACAAAGAACATTTTACCCAGTAAAGTAGTCAGGAAATTAGCAGTCACTATAACCAGAGATGAATGGCTACTTGAGATGTGAGACTGGGGACCAGGAAGGGAACCATACAGTGGCATCTAAAGTTGAAGTAACAATGTAGCACATTCAAAGTTGTTATCAGATAGAAAAAGAGAATAAATCTACTTGAAAAACATAGTTTCTTACATGAATTTCTTGAGTGTGATCAAGAAACTCCTATTTTTCTACTCAGTCTTATTTATTTCTTTTGAGACAGAGTCTCACTATGTTGCCCTTGGTAGGGTGCCATGGTGTCATAGCTCACAGCAACCTCAAACTCTTGGGCTCAAGCAATTCTCTTGCCTCAGCCTCCCATGTAACTGGGACTATAGGCGTTCCCTACAACGCCCAGCTATTTTTCATTTAGCAGGCCAGGGCCAGGTTCAAACCCACTAGGCCCAGAGCATGTGGACGGCACCCTAACCACTGAGCTTGGCACCCACTGAGCTATGGGTGCCAAGCCACTGGAGTCTTATTTTCAAATTAAACACAAAGGTTGTTAAAAAAATAAAAAATTAGTGTACCAATTTTGTCTGCAAAAACTTGATGAAACTCAGCAAATAAACAGCACAGACGCTGATTACCAGGAAAAAGTAAGGTTAATGTGTTATCTGATTCAGCAGACATTTTTTCATTCTGTCTATTGAATTCTAGGCAGAAACTCCACATTAGAAGCCCATTTCTCGGCTCGGCGCCTGTGGCTCAAGCGGCTAAGGCGCCAGCCACGTACACCTAAGGTGGCGGGTTCGAATCCCCATCCCGGACCCGCCAAACAACAATGACGGCTGCAACCAAAAAATGGCCGGGTGTTGTGGCGGAGGCAGGAGACTCGCTTGAGCCCAGGAGTTGGAGGATGCTATGAGCTGTGATGCCATGGCACTCTACCCAGGGGGATAGCTTGAGGCTCCGTCTCAAAAAAAAAAAGAAGCCCATTTCTCTTAACCTCACAGCAGTGTCTTCACACTTCAGATAGACACTTGAAATATACTTCGAAAATTTACACTTTTTATTTGTTCCTATTTGTTTGTTTTACTATTTTTATGGACGGAATGATAGAGATTCAGAAGCATTCATAGAAAGTAAAAGAAATAATTAATGATTTAACTGTAATTACACTGAATCTTCCAGCAATTGCCATGTTAAAAAACTTCAAATAAATGTACATGTGTTGGCCTTAATTACTAGAGTACCAAAGAGACATTAGTTTTATGTAAAAGTCAACATTTGTTAATCATTGAGTGTTACATATAAAAATGTTTGTTGCATTATTTTTAGTGTATATATTATTTGTATAGTCATTTAATATTTGTATATTTGTGTATATAATATTTAATATTTGTATTATATTTGTGTATATAATATTTGTTCATTCTTTAAAAGTAAAAAAAGAGTGATTTTAATATACTTTCATCTAACCAGGTGTCCTAGGTATAAAACCTCTGGGCAAAGATGCTCCAATATTCAGAGTAAAACCAAAAACTCTTAAAAAGTAATTTTTTCCCTAGAAAAACTTAAAGAGATATTAGGAATTAATGCAATTTCCTTCCAAATAATCTTTTGACTTAGAAGAGTTCTAAATGTTAGGAAACTTACCACACCCACTTCCTTTAAAGCTGAAGTCACAGAAATAACAGGTCTCATTTGCTTTGACGGAGAGCCACCTGCTTCATGCTGGCCCAAAGGTGGAGAAACATCAGAACTTTTAGCCAACTGTAAAAAAAAATAAACACTTTGGGGACTTTATATTTGCATGAAGAAATGAAATGGTAGCTACAAGATCACTGTTTATTCAGTTTACACACAGGCATTTTCTTCTTCCTCACACATGGCACACACACTAGCACTCCATTAAGTGATGGTGGGTTTTGATTAGCTACTTGGCAATAAGTAAATAAATAATTTTAAAAAGAAATAGCACACAAAAGAGAAGAAGGAGGTAGAAAGAGAGGGCGAGAGGGGAAGGGGGTAAGTGGGCAGGGAAAACAATAATTAAAAAATAGAGAAAAAAGGTCAGGCATGGTGGCTCATGCCTGTAATCCTAGCACTCTGGGAGGCCCAGGAGGGTGGACTGCCTGAGCTCAGGCATTTGAGACCAGCCTGAGCCAGAGTGAGACCCTGTGTCTAGAAATAGCTGGGCATTGTGGCAGGCACCTACAGTCCCAGCTACTTGGGAGGCTGAGGCAAGAGAACTGTTTAAGTCCAAGAGTTGGAGATTGCTGTGAGCTGTGACACCACAGCACTCTACCAAGGGCGATATAGTGAGACTTTGTCTCGAAAAAAGAAAAAAGGAGAGAGAAACCCCACAGATTATAATGCTGATGTACCACAAAGGAAGCGCAAGAAGAACATTAGGACACCCAAGATCAAGAACCTGGGAAGAACCTTACATGCTCTTCCCATACTCTCTTCTCTCTCTCATAGGCTTCTTTTCTCTTTCGCTCTAGCTGTTCTTTTAGAACAGCAGCACGTGCATTTGCTCGGGCCTGAAAATAAGAACAATCAACAAAATTGGTTACCAGAAAGAAGGGCATGTGGCTTTTTTTTCCTTTCCAGGCCTATAAGAATATTTACTTAGTAGCCAAAAAAAAAGTGTGTGTGTCATTCCAGAATAAAAATATAAGCTCACTCTGTATCCTTAGCATGTAAAATCAGCCCCAATACACAGCAGGTACTCAATAAACACTTGCTGAATAAAAAAAATACAAAAAATTAAAACTATTATACATGGACTTCATTTACATTTATAGAGATGACTAACTTTTTTTTTTTTTTTTAGATATTTGAAATACAACTTTATTCTGATTCTAAACGAAAAGGAATGGGAATGACAATGACAAACAAGATTTCACCACTGGATATTGTGATGTGACTGTAGCAGTCTTATTTATATTTGAAACTCAAGAAGGAATCGACTGCATTCCAAACAGCTAAATATGCAGGTCCAAACCAATGAAGGTATTTTTTTTAAACTGCCACATCCACTCCGAAGCCCATTCATCTCCTTCAGCATCCCAGATGAAGCACATATTCTGCTTAGCTAGATAATAAAGTGGCACACATGCTGCACCGCTGACATCACAGGACAGTCTATAAAACTAGACTTTTGATGCTGGGCTCCAGCTTCATTCTCACAGGTCATCATCCTCATCCGGGAGAGCAGTTGTCTGAGCAACCTCTAAGTCATGTTCATATTGTGCTGCCAAAGCTGGGTCCATGACCACCTCTGGCGGGGCAAGGGCAGACATGGCAACAAACTCCAAGTTAGGGTCTCCAATGAGCTTTCTGGCAAGCCAGAGGAAAGGCTTTTCAAAGTTGTAGTTACTTTTGGCAGAAATGTTGTAGTACTGAAGATTCTTCTTTCATTGAAAGACAATAGATTTTGCCTTCACTTTCCTGTCCTTAATATCCACTTTGTTTCCACACAACACAATAGGGATGTTTTCACATACTCGTACCAGATCTCTATGCCAATTAGGCACGTTCTTGTAAGTAACTCTTGATGTTACATCAAACATTATAATGGCACACTGGGCT
>CAUYQV010013848.1:0-49212 GCA_963574575.1 Galagoides demidoff
CCAAACAACAATGATGGCTGCAACCAAAAAATGGCCGGGCGTTGTGGTGGGTGCCTGTGGTCCCAGTTACTTGGGAGGCGGAGGCAGGAGACTCGCTTGAGCCCAGGAGTTGGAGGTTGCTATGAGCTGTGATGCCATGGCACTCTATCCAAGGGGATAGCTTGAGGCTCCATCTCAAAAAAAAAAAAAAAACCAATACGGTTTATAAAAACAACTTCAAAATCTAATGCAGAAAATGAAATCACCTGTGTTGGGGTGAACATCTGACTTATGTTTTTACCAGTGTAAAACCCACACTGCCTTACGTTGAAGACCCAAGTTAGTTCCTTGCTTGTTTTGCTTTGAGTGGAAAGAGAGATTGTTATATAAACAGCATAATAGCAGTAGCTAAATAAGTGGAGCTGCTGATTTATGTGAAGAATTAGATCTGAGGCCAAGGGCCCTGGTGCACGCCTATAGTCCCAGCTACTCGGGAGGCTGGGGCAAGAGGATCACTTGAGCCCAGGAGTCTGAGGCTGCAAGTGAACTATGATTGGACCTGTGAGTGGCCACTGCCCTCTGGCCTGGCAATATAGTAAAACCCTGTCTCTAAAAAGAAAGGAAAAGAAAAGAATTAGATTTGGCCTGTACTTAACCCTTTTTAATTAGATGGCTATAATTAATATAGTTGGCAAATATTACAGACTGTGTATTTTGATTATTTTCCAGGTCAAACAGGGAAAGGAGAACCTTTTTCTAGTTCCCTGCAGTTTCCATGAGCTTTTGGACCCCTTTGCCTTGAACTAGGCTCTATGCTGCATATGTATTAGCTAAAGCCCCTTTCTCAAAGTGACATATTTTAAGTTACAGACCCATGCTGTCCAATCAATAGCCGTCCACCACAAGTGGATATTTAAGGTAGTTAAATAAACACATTTTGAGTGTCAGTAGTAGCCACTGTGGCTAGTGGCTACTGTATTAGTGCAGACAGAGAACATGCTTATTGCTGGAGACACTCGGTCCCCCAGTGTCAGAGCATTATGTAAGCCAGGGTGTCCAACCTGAGGCCTGTGGGGTACATGCTGATTCTGTGAAGACTGTTTTTTGCTTATCTGCGGTACTATATGGACCTTTTGTTCTGCTAATCAGCTTTAATTAATGTTTATTTACTGTGTGGCCCAAGACAACTCTTACTCTTCTATATACAGCAGAAAAAAAAAAGAAAGAAATTACAGTCCCTGAATTGTAAAAATTAGGTGTCCTTATGACCCCCATCAATGACATTAGCTCCTGTTGCTAGTACTCTAACCAGTGACTCTTCCTAGTGTTAGAGGAGGTCAGATTAGAACCAGGTTTCTTGATTTTTGGTTCTGGAGTCTTGATACTCCAGATACTAAACGTGAGGCATGTGCTCAGAATATTGATCTCACGATGCTGTGATATGTTTGAGGACAACTAACAAATCATGAGACAAAATTTGGTGTTAGTCATCTCAGCCCTGAAGTCACCCAGACCATGGGTGCCATTAGCTGTCCCCCGTCAGCCTCAGAAAAGGAGAATGAAATAGAAGAAGGTAAGAAAGGGAGTGGAAGAAAGGAAAATGTAGGGAGATGGGGTAACAGGAAAAGGAAGAAAAGCGGGGGTGGAAGAAGAGTGAGTATAGTCAGGTCCAGGGTCATGGTCAAGTTTCTTGCTGGTTGAACTTCCCTGTGTGGGTTCACAGAGGTATAGGAATGTCTTAATTTTTTAAGGGTTGCTCTTCTGTATATTGTTTCCAGACTATTTGAGTGTTGATTTTGTTTCTTCAGATGGAGTACTTTAGCCCCTTTCAGCCCACTCGGAAAATACCCTTTTTCTCTCCTTCTGTTTATAAAGATAACCTGTTGGGTTCTACATGGGTAGCCAGGAGTAAGTATTGCGTTTTGCCCTTGCAGCTTACAACACTGAGAGGAGCAATTTTAGAAGATGCTGTGCCCTCTACTGCTAGGCATGGTACCACACGAGGGCTGCCTCTCAAAGAAGTGCTGGAGTATGTCATCCCGGAGCTGAGCATTCAGTGCCTGCGCCAGGCCTCCAGCTCACCCAAGGTCTCGGAGCAGTTGCTCAAGCTTGATGAGCAAGGGGTATGTATAACGTGTGAGATCGTATGCTTGTGTGTGAATCCCTGTCTGTTTTCCAAAGTTGTGGAGTTTCCCCATCCATCTTTCTTTGAGACCATTTATTTTAAATGCCTTGGAGCGTTTTCTCTCTGGTTTTTCCCAAGTATGCCTTTCTGTTAGTTGAGAACGTGATGCCCTTAGAGTATAACCCACCTCCTGTTGAGTTCTGACTTACTATTTTTACCCAGTTTTTGGTATGTCCCAGCTAGCAGGAGCACATCTGATGATATGATTAATAGAGCCCAGGAGTGGTTTTTTTCCCAGGGTTTAAAAACCTCATGTTGACCCTTTCCCTGAACCAACATTTATTCTTGTCTACTGTATGCAAGGCATCCTGCTGACAAATGTGTGTGAGCCGCATGCATTAGGAAAATTGAAGCTGACAAAGAAACCTAGTCCCTAGCCTAAAGGGACAGTAAGACTGAGCACAGAGGCTTCTGCAAGGCTGGGTGTGTGTGGTAAGAGACCTTGGGATCTTGGAACCTTGGAGCAGTGTAAATGCAGTGAGTGCTTTGGGGAAAGAAGAAAAACCATTTGGGTGGGCAAATCTTCTGACGGACACAGCATTTTACCTGAGGCTTTGGACTTGGATAGATTTCCAAGAGGGAGATAGGAGTAGCTGGCTGTTGAAGGAACTCTGGCTAATCTAGTTTCATTACCACCAAAAGGGAAGGTCACGAGGAGGAAAGAAAAGGCAAGTTGGGTCTAGAACAAAGGAGACCTTGAATTGTAGGCTGAGGTGCTTCAGGAGGCAATAGGGAGCTGTTGAAAGTTTTCTGTCGGGATGTAACATGGTACATGATCAGAGCTGTATCTTTGGATGATTCTGGTAGATGGGAATTGGGCAGGATCAGTGAGGATTAGAAAACTGGTGTGATTAGGGACATTGTGCAAGAGGGAATTAATGATGCACAAGATGGGGAGGGCGGCCCAGAAGATGAGAAGAGGTCTTTTAAGTCTTCAATAACTTGTAGGAGAAAGTCAGAGGTAGCTGTGCAAGTACATGTAATTTATTTTAAATGAGTGGATTTGTTTTCAAATGCATGATTTTAAAAAAGACAATGATGAAGTATGTTTTCAGAATTTCTCAAGGAAAATTCTTTTTACATGTTTTAGAGAAAATATGAGCTACTTCTTGTTTGATCCAGTAGTGATACTGTGGTTAAAGTAGAATAAATGACACTCAGATGGCTAGAATTCTAAACGTGATGAAATCGTGATTGGTCTCACAAGTTAACACTGCATTATTAGCAAAAAAAGAGTAGGCATCGTAACACTCAGAAGGAATAATCCTGAGATCTGTCTGTCTTAGGAATGAAAGCTGACATACTAACAACAACAAAGAAACCAAATCAGACTCTAAGCCCAGGCAGTGGACTTCTGAAATGGTGTGGTACACACAGTAGGCTTAGCGCAGTCACGACTGGCACAGTGTGCAGAGTGTATGAAATGTACGTTAACCAGTTGAAGAAAGGGTGGAAGGGTGGCGGGGATGGGCTCGGTCCAGATGCTCACAGTTTGGCAGCCTCGATAAGAAGAATAGCACTCACTTTCACATTGCAGGACAGTTGGTGAAGAGGACGTCGCACCCACCCGTGTGGTAGTTCCTTGTTCTTTTGTGTTAGAGATCTTGGTTCTTGAAGTTACATCATTGTACTGCACTGCACTGAGGTGCAGGTGTCTGATGGGTGAGGTGTTTGGTCCCCTGAGGCTGCTCTAGAAAATTCCACAAATGGTCCAAGTTCCCCTGAACCCCTCAGGCCTCTGCAGCTGCCACCCATCTGGGGATTCTCTTGCAGAGTGGTGGAAAGACACGAGGGCAGCTGCAGGTGACTGCTCCCTGGGCATGGAGCAGGCATCTGAGACGTCTGGGTAGTTGAATGATACAGTGCCAGGGAGTTTTTTAAATTAGGCATTTTGAGTGCTTTCAGTGAGCACCTACTCACAATCTAATGTCAAGGAATTAATTTTGAAAATTAGATACAGCTTTTATGCCAACCAGTGCATTTCATAGTTCTAGTTACATTACTTTTGTTTAGATTTTATACTGTTTGGCTTTGGTATACTCTGTTAAGGTGTTCACACTTAAGCACAGTCGGGCGTTCTAACTTCCCACAACTCTGAATAGTATCTAATTCATGATTTCTATAATACATAAGGAAAAGATGCTGCTTATTCTCATCTCTAAAAGAGATTGGACAGGTTTTTTTTCTGTTGTTGTTGTTTTTTAACATCCTGCTTTCTAAGGTATTCTTAGAAGTTGCTACTAACTTATTAGGGAGGTTAAGACTTTATTTCAGGTAGTGCTCTTTTTATTCATTTCCCAAATAGCAAATCTGCCCAAGAGCGTCTGGGCCAATTTTATGTTACTGTTCTAAGGGTTTTTTTTTTTTTCCCCCTTTACTCTTAAAATATATTTTTAAAACATAACCTAATTACCTATATTTTGTGTATGTAATTACATGTATTTCCAGCTTCTGCTTCCTTGTTTGACACAGAGTCCCTCGGTGTATCTGCTGTGTACAGGACAGGGTTTCTCTGTGGGCACCCAGCTCACCCGTTCCGTTCTGTGACCTTGATAAGATGTTTTGAGGATGAAGACTGAACACTGGAGAATTACAAGAAAAGTTGTTTATTATAAAGGACCTTAATGGTTATGTTACTTTACGGAATTTCACACCTCCTCCTCTAAAATCCCATTTTTCCTTATTTTAAAAAGCTGTTTAAATTAAATCATAGCTGTGTACAATAATGCATTTAAGGGGTACAGTGTGCAGACTGTCCTAATCTATATAATAGGTAAACTCACGAAATTATATAGGTTAACTTTTTAAAATATATTATTTAAATGAATTGTGAGTGTTCACTGTTTTAGGATATCACGGTGTCTCTGACAGCCGTGATTAGCTTGTTCTTCAGGCGTCTCCCTTCTCTTGTCCATTCACCCAGGTATAGGCTTTTCTTACGTACGTGTGCGTCAGGTTGGCCGCACACGGAGTAAGGAGGTCGAAATCAGCGAGACTGCGCATTCAGAACACACAGGTGGAGTCACAAGGGGTTCACTGCACACTCAGATTTATTTTCAAGGCCGTTTTTGTCTGCCTCATTTTAACTTAAATTTTCTTGTCAATAATGACTTGGCCTCAGGAGGAATAGAGCAGCCAGTTTTTACCCTGTCTGACACACGTGCGGGTCCTCTGCTGTCTGGCAGTGTGTGTGTGTCCAGCTGTGAGCACTGAAGCCACTGGGAATTTTGACGAGAGTATTTTTAGTTTACAGCAGTACTCACGCCCAAGTGCCAGCCTTGTTTTATCCCAGGATAGTGGAACTGGCTAGTGTTCGCATCAGGTCAGCACAGTGGGCTGAGTATTAGGCTCAGCCTGAGGTTTCGTAGGGTTATCAATAAAGCCTTGTTCTGAGAGAACTAGGAGTTTTAGGACCTGGGAAGCTGGAGTCTCTCCTTTGCTTTTTACTGTAGTGGACTGAGGAGTATGTGGCTAGCTTCCTGATACACCCCAGCAATAGCAGTAGTTGATCCGTTTTGATTGTTTTCCTAGGTTTATGAAAGCTGTTTAGGTGAGGGAGATCTCTTTGCCTAATGTTTCATTCTGTTACTGTTTTAGCAGAAACATAGCCCTTGTTGTAAACAAGCCAGTGTTTATTCTAAGTTGTCAGAGACTTTTAAGTTTCACCTGAAAAACTGATCAGAGAAGCATGACTGATGAATCCCAGTGAGCAGTGAACTTGTGCCGTGCCATGACACGTGTGTAATAAGGAGCCGTCACTGGAGCCAGAGTCGGGCAGCTGGCATGAGACACCAGAGGCCTGATTCCCATGGGCCCAGGGGCTTCCTGGATGAAAACACAAATCCTCTTCACAGTTGGGGTCTAGACATAGGCTGGTTTGTCCAACAGCTGGGAGGGAGGGTGTGAAGGTGACAACACGCAGCAGCGGGGAGGTCTCCTGGGATTTCAGTCCTCTAGTTATTTGGCCTTTTCCTGAGTGAACGTTTGCAAGAGGTCTCAAGTCTATAAGAACCTCAGGGTCAGAAAGTCTGCCCGTCTGGCGAGGATACTGCTGACCACACTATGCCCAAACCCTGGGGCCCCCAAAGCTCTGTTCCAGGCCTCCCTGCAAAGAGCTGGATGTGAGCAAGAGGAAGAGATTTTCTCCCAGAGAGGCCAGGGCAGACAGGGACATGTGGCCTAGGAGTGCACAGATGAGGTGATGTGGGGCTGGAAGTAGGCTGAGGTGAGCAGAGGTAAAGGAGCAGAGGGGAGACAAACCGGGGCTGCAACCCCCCAGACAGAGTGGACCCAGACAAACAGGGGCTGCAGCCCCCAGGACAGAGTGAGCTCAGCAAGTGGGGTGATGTGAGTGATCCCTGCCAGTGAGAGGAGACAGTGGGGCTCAGTGGGTGTTGGAGTTGTATGCGGCATGCCTGGTATTCTATGGTATTCATGGTGGGCTCTCATTAAAGCCAGGCCCAAATAACTAGAGAGCCGAAACCTTCCTCTCACAGTGAAAGATAAGTCAACTGCCATGACACTGAGGATGTGAAGAGTCATTCTGAGGCTGGGTTACAGTATTAATTCAGACTCCAGTAATCACGGTGGCATCAGTGTCTGTATACCAATCACTAATGATGAGAGTTTCCCCAATGCACTTGAAGATCCTGAAGTGTCTTCTGAGTCACCTAATGTTTATAATGAAATAATATTAGGCATTTTTATTATACTTAATTTTTTTTGAAGATGATGGTCTGTAATAAATGTGGTATCATTGATTCAGATATCGAGTTGATCAGAAACATCAACTCGATCTCTGGCTGAATGGAAAATGTTTTCCTTGACCCTACTACAGAATGAGTTCAATAAGATTAGTAATGCTCAGTATTAGGTAGCACGGGCACACCATGTAATACTCCCGTACTCAAGGTGCAGGTCATTAAACTTCACTGTGCTTTGAGACGCCCGTGGCTCTGACTCAGCCACAGCCGTGAACTACAGCGCCACAGCATCCACGGGTACAGGTGGTTGATTGGTCAGATTGTAACAGGCAGTGTTTCCTTTTCTATTCTCCCAAAGCGTTTAGTCAGGATCTGAATACAGTTGGCTCTCCCTGCTCAGTTCCCAGTTCATCCAGCGCACAGTGGGTGTCTCCTGCAGTTGGCTAAGGCCACCAGACAGATGTGTGGGGCTCACTTGTATTGTCATTTGGTAACAATATGCCCGAGGCCATTTTCATCACTTTGCTGCTCAAGGGAAATGGGTATCATTTTGCCTCATTTTACTGCTATAGTCAGCCATGAATTTTGATTAAAGGCTTTTACTGCTCGATAATAAACGTGAACAGTGTTATGGATTGATGTCCTTAGGAAATCAGTGGTGTCTGATAATCTCTTAGTCTGAGACTCAGATTGCTGACGGTAAGTTAATAAGAGCTTGACTGAATGAGTGAAAAGTAGTTCCTATTATTTAGGAAAAATAAGAAAGCTGTAAGAATGAGTCCAGTTTATTCCCAGCATTGGGGGGAAGACGTGTGGCTTCCAGCATGACATGGACTGTGAGGTGGGACTATAGCAGGAACTCTTCAGTTGTTGCCATTAAAATTTTTTATGGTGTACTATATATTTAGCAGCTGTTTTCAAGACCATAAAAAATACAAGAAATGAATGTAATTGCATAGCCAAAGGTACTTTTTATGGAAGCAAAAGTTTTTCTATTTATATACATATATCGTAATTTCCAGTGGGATCCTATCCTTACCAGACCTTAATTTGATTTGTTTTTTTCCTTATAGTCCTACATATTTTCATGCATGTTCAAATAAATTAAAGAAGAAAAAGGCATTAAGAGCTAGAGAAGGAAATCTTTTAAAAGTTCATAGCCTTTTCCCCCCCAACTTGGAAGATGATGCTAATTACTATATGAAGTGCATTAATCATTTCCACAGTTTTATTTTTGAGTACATTGTTGAACCTAACTGCCTATCTTTTTGGAAATATGGTAGATTCTACATGGCCATGGCCATACATTTTATCTTTTAGGTTCTGACATTTGTCCAGCTGTATTTTGGGCTTTCTGGTTTTGTTATAAATTTGTAGCATTTTGTACAGCAAGAGCTATCTTTGCTTATTTGCTTATGGGAATTATTCTGGCATGCTTTCCTGAGAACAAAACTCTAAGCTTCTGTAGTTTCAGTTTTACTGGAAGTTAGCTCGTCTGGTATTCTCTGCTAAGTAATTATGTTTCTCCCCCATTTCAGCTGAGCTTTCAGCACAAGATTGGGATCCTTTATTGCAAAGCAGGCCAGAGCACAGAGGAAGAGATGTATAACAATGAGACAGCGGGACCAGCTTTTGAAGAATTCCTTGATCTTCTGGGCCAGAGAGTACGACTGAAAGGATTTAGTAAATACCGAGCGCAGCTAGACAATAAAAGTAAGCTTCATATTTGTACATGTGCACAATTTCCATTTGCCAAAGGTAGGCATACTGCACGAGCCATCACATGCCCTGCTGTTCCTGACCCCAGAAGCTTATCTGGGATGGAGTTTAGATTTCCTCAGATGAGTAAAGGAAGCACGTTTCTCATGCAATATGTGCCTCCCATCATAAGCTCAAAAGGTCAGTTCTTTTTCCTTTGTAACCAGCAGAGAGAGTCCCCAGTGTTTCAGGAAGAATCTTCTAACATTTTTTTCTTTCTTTCAACTTAACCTTTTCTGTTATACCCTTGTTTCAGCATATCAAGGACAAGAACTGGATTCATTTCTGAGAGACAAAATATTAGCACATTTCATTCATGGCATGTTATGGGACTTATTTTTTTTATTCTTCTCCAGAGTCATGATGTTAACTGGGTAGCTGGGGCAGTGATTCGAAAGCTGATGCATCCTATTTGTCAGGGGCCTCAGTTAGGCCTCCTCAGGTGATGCACATTGCCAGATTGGCCAGTTCAAAACAGGGGCCGTATGCCTTCCTACGAGGTACTGTTATTTAGTTGCTATTAGCATCTAAAATGCCAGGCAGAGTAAAGTTATATATTTTGGAAAATTCTGCCAATTATCAAGTGATTAACTGCTTATTCCTTTAATGAAAAGTGATGAGTAGAAAGATTCTAAATGTGGAGCATGTAAGAATGTGTGGCCTCCACTCCTAGTAAGAGTGGTGAAATAGGAGTTTTCCATGTGTGAGTGTCAGGGTATATCTGAATCAGGGTTAGAACCCTGGAGGCCTTATGCCCCGAGGCTCCCTGCCTTCTATTGCTCCTCCCCAAACCAATGGGGCAGGGTGACAGGGGTGAAAGAGACTTGGGAAAACAAACCCAGAGGTATGTGACTAAAGTCCAAAGCCCTGCCCCCAATGTCCTCTCAACGTGGGACCATCATTGATATTTCCTGTAGTTGGAGGTATTTCCTGTAGACAGTTCTGTTTTTCAATGGTTTTAACTCAGCGATGGGTCCTATGGGACCTCCACACATGCCAGGACTAGAGGTTGACTATTATATTAAATGTATATTGCTCATGCCTCAGATATATGAAGTAGGGAAATAATTCTTGGCTCCCAAAATGTAAATATCTATACATTTTAATAAAGCTCAATGAGACCTTTTCTGATTTTCTTTACTTTTTTTTTTTTCAAACTCCCCTTTCTTACCACCATTTACCCTCTAGTGATGCTAGTATATCGCTCTTAGGGTTGTTGTTCTACTGCTGACATGAACTCCTGTTACTATGAATATGTGTCCTCTCTCTTCAGTGGATGGAGTTAGAAAATATTTAAAGAACTTCCGACCCATATGGTCCATAAAACCACAAAGCAGATAATCCAAATGTATGTAGAAATGATAGAACCTTTGAATTTTTTATGACTTACAAAATGTCCTTGATACATTACAGATGTATAGTACTAAGCATCTTATCTCAGGGAAATGATAACATAAGAACTACATTTTGATATGTTGATTCTAATAATCAATAAATCTTTACATTATTTTTATGAGCAAGGCATTCTGGGAGATGCAAAAAAGTCTGACATTCTTTTAGCAGAGAGGAGATGTCTAAGAATTAGATATCATGGAATGGTCAAATAAAAATTATGTCTTTCATGGAATGGACAAATAATCTTTCATCTAAAATTGGAGGGACAGCTTGGCGTCCATAGCTCAGTGGTTAAGGTGCCAGCCACATACACCGAGAGAAGTGGGTTTGAACTCAGCCTGGGTCTGCTAAACAACAATGATGACAACTGTAACAAAAAATAGACAGGTGTTTTAGTCCCAGCTACTGGGGAGGCTGAGACAAGAGAATCACTTAAGTCCATGAGCTGGAGGTTGCTGTGAGCTCTGACACCATGGCAGTCTACTGAGGGTGACATAGTGTGACTCTCTCTTTAAAAAAAAAAAATAATAAAATAAAATTGGAGGGAATTGAGTTCTAATTTTAACTTTGTCTGCCTTAGGCCTTTGGTCCAATCCAAACCTCACTTTACTCACAGAAAAGTTTAAGGTATTGGGCAAGGCTATCCTGGGACATTTCTTCAAGCTCTAAAATGGGTTGTTTCTTTCTTGAGTATAAAGTGAAGTGAAGCAGGAACAGAGGGGATTTGAGCCACTGACATGTTCTACTACCCAGAGCAGAGTGCAGAATTCTCACCATGGGCAGCCTTTACTGGTCTAGGTGCAAAGAATGATAAAAACTAATAGCCTATATCCCTTTTTGAAGAGAAATATTTGCAGCAAACCCCAGAACAAGCCTTGTTAGTTAACCTTCTCTATTATCATGCGGATGTTTCAGAAAAAGAAAATTTTAGAATATTTTAGCAATTTATCTTTTAGTACTGCTTAGGATAGGCAAATTATGATAACATTTTTAAAAATCCCCCCCTCCCCGAATTACGGGAAGATGGCTGACTAGAAGCAGCTTTTGCCAGAGGCTCATGCCCAAAGGGAGAGAGAGATACTGGAGTGAAGTGGATGAAAGCCGACTGTGAGGAGCTCTGCACTGAGAGGACTGTGTGATCACCCAGGCTGAATCAAGCAGCAGAAACAAGAAAGTGGAAGAAAGACAACAGGGCAGCGGTGGCACTGCAATAGTGAGGAGTGGACTTATCAGGGACAACCTATAAATTCAACTAAAAAAATATAATTAACATATTAAAAAAGAAAGAAGCTGAAAATACTCATGAGGAGGAATCAGCAGAAGAACTCTGGCAACGTGAAAAATCAGAGCAGATCACCGCCTCCTGGGGATGTCAGAGAAAATATATCAGAAAATTCCATCTATAGAGAAATTGCTGAAATGTCAGAAAGAGAATTTAGAATATGAATGGCAAACAAGATAAATGGAATGGAAGAAAAGATGGAAAAAATAGTTCAGAAGTTATCTCAAGAAAGTAATGAATTCAAAGACAAAGTCATCAAGGATATGGACATAATTAGAAAAGATTAGAAGAGCTTAAGGAATTGAAAACGTATTTGAGGAGCTTGAAAATACAGTAGAGTTCCTCAGAAATAAAGTTGATCAGTGTGAAAAAAGAATCTCCGATAAAGAAGACAAGACTTTTGAACTATCCCAAGCATTCAGAGGCAAAAAAATGGATAAAAAGAACAGAATATCCCCTGAGAAAGTTAATGGGATCATTCCAAGAAATCAAACATCCAAACTACAAGAAGTCCTGAAGGATAAGAGGATGTTCCCAAAGGCACAAATTCTCTGCTCCAAGACATTATGGCAGAGAATTTCCCAAGTATTGCAAGAGACACAAAAATTCAGATCATAGATAATTTCAAAACCACAGCATGACTCGATCCAAACAAAGCATCCCTAGACACACTGTAACTAATTTTGCCAGTGTTAATATGAAGGAGAAACTTCTGCAAGCAGAGACATAAGAAAAGTACTACTTCTAAAGGGAAAAGTATAAGGATGACTGCAGATCTTTTAGCCAAAACTTTCCAAGCCAGAAAAGGATGGCCATTGACTTTCAACCTTCTTAAACAAAACAGGATCCTATACCATACTAAACTTAGTTTCATTGTGATGAAGAAATCAAATACTTCACTGTCATCCACATGCTGAAGAAATTTGCCATGACTAGACCAGTTCTATAGGAAATATTCAGACCCATTCTTCATAACAAGCAACAGGAGGGTACACCACCAAAATAAACCTACGAGAAATTGAAGAATTTCCATAATGGCAAGAAGCCATAAAATCAAGCTCTGGACTTCTGAAAAAACGAGATGATCAAAACTCTGCTACATCTATTAATTCTCTCAATTAATGTGAATAGTTTGAACTCTCCTTTAAAGAGACATAGGCTGGCTAACTGGATAAAAAAACTCAGGTCAGATAATCTGTTGCTCACAAGTAACTCACCTTATCTTGAAAGATAAAACAAGACCAGGGTGAAGGGATGGACAACAGTATTTCAGGCAAATAGAAAGCAGAAGAAAACTGGGGTTGCATTCTTGTATGCAGATACAGCTGGATTCAAACCAACAAAAATAATGAAAGACAAAGATGGACACTACATACTGGTCAAGGGAAACACAATATGAAGAGATTTCAACAATTAACATCTATGCACCATATCTGAATGTCCCTCACTATATAAAACAAACCCTAACTGATCTGAAAAATATGGTATTTTCCTGCACTATAATAGTGGAGATTTTAACACCCCATTGACAGTACTGGACAGATCCTTCAAACAAACTAAACAAAGAAACAATGGACTTAAATAAGATCCTAGAACAAATGGACTTAACATATATTTATAGAACACTTTATCCTAACAAAACTGAATACACATTCTTCTCATCAGTCCATGGATCATTTTCCAAAATTGATCATATCTTAGGTCACAAGGCTAACCTCAACAAATTCAAAAGAATAGAAATTATCCTCTGTATCTTCTTAGACCATCATGGAATGAAAGTTGAACTTTAACAGCAGTGGAAATCTTCATACTCAAATAAAATCATGGAAACTTAAATAACTTTATGCTGAATGATAGCTGGATCATAGACAAGATCAAGAAGGAGATCATTAGATTTCTGGAATAAAACGATAATGAAGCCACAAACTATCAAAACCTGTGGAATACTGCAAAGTCCCTATAGGGAAATTTATAGTATTAGATGCCTTCATCAAGAAAACAGGAAGAGAGCAAGTCAGCAACCTAATGGGCCATCTCAAGCAACTGGAAAAGGAAGAACAATCTAATCCCAAACCTAGCAGAAGAAAAGAAATAACCCAAATTAGAGCAGAACTAAATGAAATTGAAAACAAAAAAAATTATTCAAAAGATGAACAAAACAAAAAGTTGCTTCTTTGAAAAGATTAATAAAATAGATAAATCCTTGGCTAGACTAATCAGAAAAAGGAAAATAAGATCTCTAATAACTACAAACAGGAATGATAAAAGGGAAATAACGACAAATGCCACAGAAATGTAAAAGATTCTCAATAATTACTACAAAAAACTCTATTGCCAGAAATATGAAAACATAGAGGAGAAAGACTAAGTACTGAAATAGCATCAATTATACAAAATCTCCCAAAAAAGAAAAGCCCTGGACCAGATGGTTTTACACCAGAATTCTATCAAACCTTCAAAGAGGAAGACGTCCTATAATGCATAAACTTTTCCAAAATACAGAGAAAGAAGGAATCCTCCCCAATACATTCTATGAAGCAAATGCCACCCTGATTCCTAAACCAGGAAAGGACCCAACAAAAAAAGAAAACCGAAGATCAATATCGTTAATGAATATCAGTGTAAAAATATTCAACAAGATATTAGCAAACAGAATAAAATAACACTTTAAGAAGTTTATATACCATGATCGAGTGGGTTTTATCCCAGAGACAAAAGGTTGGTTCAACGTATGCAAATCTATAAATATACCACATAAATAGAATTGAAAACAAAGATGACATGATTCTTTCAATTGATTCAGAAAAGGCTTTTGACAATATCCAGCATCCTTTCATGATAAAAACACTCAAGAAAATAGGCTTAGAAGGAATATTCCTTAAGCTGATAGGGGCTATCTACAACAAATCCATAGCCAGTATCATATTGAATGGAATAAAACTGAGAGCATTCCCACTCAAATCCAGAACCAGAAAAGGATGTTCACTGTCCCCACTACTATTTAATACAGTGTTGGAAGTCCTAGCCATCGCTGTCAGGCAAGAGAAAGAGATCAAAGGAATCCAAATGGGGACAGAGCCTCTCAGATGACATGATTTTATATTTGGAAAGCCTCAGGGACTCAACTACAAAGCTCTTAGAAGTGATCAAGGATATAGCAGTGTCTTGGGATATAAAATCAATACCCAGAAATCAGTAGCCTTCCTATATGCCAATAGTCATCAAGCTGAGAATAAAATCAAAACTCTATTCCTTTTATAATAGCCCAAAGAAGATGAGATAGCTGGGAATATAGCTAACAAAAGATGTGAAAGATCTCCATAAAGATAATTATGAAACTCTGAGAAAGGAAATAGCTGAAGATGTCAACAAATGGAAGAACATACCATGCCCATGGCTGGGAAGAGTCAACATTGTTAAAACATCCATACTACCCAAAGCAATCTATAGATTTAATGCAGTCCCCATCAAAGCACCAATGTCATACTTAAAAGAACTTGAGAAAATATTACTTTGATTCATATGGAACCAGAAAAAAAACCGAATAGCAAATACAGCTATTTGCTATTAGAAATAAAAACAAATCTGGAGACATCACATTGCCAGATTTCAGGTTGTATTATAAGGCTATAGTGATCAAAACAGCATGGTACTGGCACAAAAATAGAGACATTGATCTGTGGAATAGGATAGAGAATCTAGAGATGAACCCAGCCACATATTGCCATTTAATCTTTAATAAGCCTAACAAAAACATGAAATGAGGAAAGAGTCCCTATTTAACAAATGGTGCTGGGAGAACTGGTTATCCACATGAGTAAGACTGAAGCTGGACCTGCCCCTCTCAACATCGACAAAAATTGATTTCATTGGATAAAAGATTTAAATTTCAGATATGAAACAATAAAAATTGTAGAAGAGAGTGTGGGGAAAACACTAGGAAGAGCCCCCACCCCCCTCCAGCAATTGCAGCAACACAGAAAATAAATAACTGGGATTTGATCAAACCAAAAAGCTTTTGCACAGCTAAGAATACCAAAAACAAAGCAAACAGTCAGCCTTTAGAATGGAAGATTGTGCATGTTATGAATCTGACAAAGGCCTGATAACTAGAATCTACAGAGAACTCAAACAATAAGAAAAATGAAAACAACCTTCTCTATAATTGGGCAAGAGATTTCAATAGAAACTTCTCCAAGGATGACAGATGAATGGCCAATAAACACATGAAAAAAAACTCATTGTCTTTAATCATCAGAGAAATGCAAATCATAACCACTCTGAGAGATCACCTAACCCCAGCATGATTAGCCCACATCACAAAGTCCCAAAACACCCAATGCTGGCATGGATGTGGCAAGAAAGTAACACTTCTACACTGCTGGCGGCATTGCAAACTAATACAGCCTTTTTGGAGAGAAGTTTGGAGAATCCTCAATGTCTAAAAGTAGACCTTCCATTTGACCCTGTAATCCCATACTAAGTATCTACCCAGAAGAACAAAAATCATTTCACCACAAAGACATTTGTACTAGAATGTTTATTGCAGCTCAATTCATGATTCCCAAGTTGTGGAAGCAACCTAAGTGCCATCAACCCATGAATGGATCAACAAACTGTGATGTATATATAGCGTGGAATATTATTCAGACATTAAAAATGATGGAGACTTTACATCTTTTTCATTTACCTGGATGGAATTGAAATACATTCTTCTTAGTAAAGTATCACAAGAATGGAAAAATATTTAGTGTATTCCATATTAATATTAAATCAATATAAACAATTACATGCTCATACAAACAATAAAACACTAATATAGTCCAGTTTGGGACTAGAGGGAAGTGGAAGTGGGAGGATGTTTGGCAGAAGGAGGGCAGGCATGAGGTGGGACCTCACCTAATGTGTACATTGCCAGGGTGTTTAACACCCCCTGGGTGAGGGGCTCTAACACAAATGGAACTTTACCCTGGAAGTGAGAACAATGTAATCTAAAAATCGTACCCTCACATTAATTTGAAAAAATAAAAAAAAAAAATACTTGAAACATGCCACCCCAATGCACTTTTCTTCTTCACTGCAGTTTCCTAAATCTGAAACGTAATATCAGTCAGCATTTCTCTTACTGATTTTTACTTTTGAGAGAGTGTTTCACTTAATTACCCTGGGTGGAGTGGAGTGGCATCATCACAGCTCACTGCACCTCAAATGCCTGGGCTCAAGGAATCCTCTTGTTTCAGCCTCCCAACTTGCTGAGACTACTGGCACGTCCATCATGCCCTGCTAATTTTTTAATTTTTTTGTAGATACAGGGTTTCGCCATGTTGGTGAAGCAGGTCTTAAACCCCTAACCTCCAGCAGTCCTCCTACCTCGACCTCCTAAAGTACTAGGATTATAGACATTAGCCACCTTACACAAGCTCTCTTACTGAATTTTAACCATCTCCATAACAATGTTGTCTGGGGAATTATTGAACATACTGGGATGTTTGCTGTCCAGCCCTCAGTTTTGTTTTCAGTGAATCAGCTGTTCGTTTAAGGAGAGTTCATGTCTCCTTTGTGACTGGGCTTGCTCACTTCCAAAGCTATGTTAACTTTCAGTGTTGTAATGAAATATTACTTTCTAAGAAGTCCTATGAAAAATAACAAGTGTGTATTTAATGACTAGTTAAAAGGAAAAATTTATTTATTTGGGGTTGATATGCATCTTGCTGTATCTGACCATCTGTAAGTTAATTTATCAGCATCTTTAAGCACTTCATGTACTCACCTCTTCATGAAATTCCTTCCATGAGTTCCTTTTTGGAGCATCCAAGAACTATATATGGTATTTTTTTTTTTTTTTAGAGAATTTTAGGTCCATCACTGAGATGGGTATAAATATTGGAAAGAAAGAGACACTACAGAATGCAGAAAGAAGAAAATAAAGGTCCATGGAAGTTAGATATTTTAGTGTTTTTAAAGTAAAAATTTGACCTTTTAGATAAAAAGATTAACTTAAGGTGAGTCCCCCCACAATCACAACAGAATAAGTGATGTTGAACAGGATGGTTTCTTGTTTAAAAAGTAAAAAAATAGCCTATACAAGATCAAAAACTGAGAAAACCAGTCCGGAATTCCATTTACATCTTCTTTTCTGCATATCTTTTTGTCTTCATTTATCTATATGCAAAAAGTCATGTAGAACTTCACTACAGAATTAGTGCTTAAATGTTTTATAGCCACTGGGGTAGATAGAGTGTCCAAAACTCTCAATCTCAGATAGTATCATTGATAATACAAATGGATTTTGAATTGTCAAAGAGTCATTCTGCTTTTCAAAACATTGGTAGCCTTATGATTAACAGCTCAAATGTCCTGGTTTTGACATATGTGTCAGCACGCACTGTAAGAGATCATATTCATTCTGCGTATTCTTAATTCGTGTGATACATCACACCGCACTTCCTGTTGAAAGGAGAAAAGATTAATTACATCATCAGGGAAGGAAATGTTTAAAATAACATTTTTTGTTCTCATTTCTACGTTCAGTCAACCTTGTTTCATTTTTCTGGGTTCCAGAAGACCAGGTGCCCAGGAGTAACTAAGATTAACTGTAAACACACAGAAGGATGCCCCAAGGCTCCCTGCCTGTTAGTCTCGGCCTTTAGATAATTGCACCCCAACCTGCACTGGCTGCTTTCCTCTGCTGCTTCCCCCTAAGAGCACCTTGCCTTCAGGTGGTCCCCTGTATCTATATTGGGAGGCAAGAAGAGAAAAGGAGCCCCTGAGGTGTGGTGTGAGAGGCGGTGAAGCCGCGTAGAGCTCAGTGGAATTTCTTTCAATCCATTTGCCTGTTGTCATCATAACCTTATAAGTGTTAAAGCCCTAACTTTGTAGGTGCCTAACTTGCTTTGTAATTGGTCTTTGCTTTCAGCTGATTCCACCGGCACTCACTCCCTGTACACCACGTACAAAGACTACGAGCTCATGTTCCACGTGTCCACGCTTCTGCCCTACATGCCCAGCAACAGGCAGCAGGTACGTGCCCCCAGCTGCGCGCTGAGGTCCGCTGACTGATGAGATCCATGCTTTTAGAATTTGTAAAGAATCGGTAGAGTTTTTCTTGGCTACCATCCATAATTTTTGGCTCTTCTATCATTTGGAAGTATTTAGGCTTCCAAAGGAGTATTACTGCCCTTTTTCCTTGTAGGACTTAGAAACTCTTCTGCACTCATCTTTATTACTTGCGAGGCAAAATATTAAACCACATTAACTACCATGTAAGTTGTAACTTGTGCTGGTATTTGAGCCCAGGGCCACATGAAGCATATATAACTCACAAGTCTCTTGACCTATCTTGACCTAATAAAACAGTGTGGGCCCAAGGAAAAAATTGTTTTCCTAGTGTGGTAGTCACGTGTGTTAAGAGAAACCTATGTGAACTCAATTAATTACAAAAGGGCTGGTTATGTTGATCTGACCTAGGTTTTTGCACTTATTTATAGAAAACTCTTTGCAACTGATTGGTGCTATTGTTTTAATTGAATTTATCAGCCAAAATTCATTGACCTTTTTAGAGAAAAAGAAAAAAATCAGTGTGCATCATGCTTTGAACACAGCCACTCACTAAGAATTAAGAATTTTAGAAAACTTGAATGATACATAAAACAGCATAAAGTAATTCATATGACTTATCTGTATAACCATAAAAAAGGTTAAGTTCTTTTTGCAAAAATTGCTATAAATTATGGGTGTTTTTACCCTTGTGCTGGAAATATTTGAAATGCCGTGTCTACTTTATGAGCTTAAGAGACTTTGAGGATTGTTTTGTACAGAGAACAATGTGTGTGTAGGATAGAGAGGCTCTCTGGAGTAGAGAAGGTGGGTTCCACGGCTTGTTCAGAATCTTACTCTACCCATGCGAAGTTGAAGATTCTTTCAAAAATGCTGCCTGCTTGAGTTTCTGAAGATTTTTTTATGGAAAAGATTTGTAACTCACTGAGTTCTTATAACTTATTCATTGGCATAATCTAATTTTAGGGGTTTGACTGAATTGGGATTAAATCCAGAGTTAAAACAAAGTACATTTTCACACTTAGGAAACTTAGTTCTTCTCACACCACTTAACTCATACTCCTTTGCTCTAAATATATTAAAAAGCATCAAGGACTACAAAGTACTTGCTAAAGAGGTTATTTGTCAAATGAATGAAACTTAATTGTTTCAGAGGATTTTTCTCTTTTTTTTAAAACACAAAATTCTGTCAATCTAGTCAAAATCTACATTTTTTCCAGAAAAGAACCAGCCACCTACCTCTCTTTCCCTCATCACTAGTTTTAAAAAGCCTCAGACCTTAGCCTCAGACCCTACAGCCAGGATGAGAAAGCAGGTTCCCAGGGCTGTTCACACTGGGACACCAGCTCCCCCTTCATTTGTGTCCTCGTGGTCATTGCTGGCTGGATTTTCTTGCCATTTTCCATCTAATACTCACCTCAATTCCTTATCCTTCCTGAATTTTCTGCAGTGTTTTCTAGTAATCATGCTCTTCCCACCACCTTCAAATAATCCATCTCTAGATTATACTTCTACATACTTTTTATGAGATAGACTTAGAATCACTAGGTCACGTGCATGTATTTATTTACATATGCTTTAACCTAAAGGATTGTAGCTCTTAAAAATTTATTTGGAATAATGCCAAACAGATTTACTGGATATTAAGAGGCTTAATTTAGATGAGTACAGTTGTCCAGCAGATACTAGTGAATTATTTGATAATTAAACTCTGTGGGAGCTGTTGTCCTGAAAACCAATAGGTCTTACTCGGGCCGAGAAGTCAGTATGTTGGCATCTGACCCCCGGCACCGAATGATCAAGCCACAAAGCCCCTCCAGTCCCCTAATTGAGTCATTGGCCTCCAAAGGGAATTGACTCCAGTGTTTCACAAGTGGCAGCCTTTAAAGTTCTGGAGTCTTTGCTGTTCCCAGAACTCAAAACTGGCTTCCCACCTCCTTTCATTGTATGATTATTAAATCTGTGGGCCTTGGCAGTTCTCTGTCCCTGACTTGACTTCAATGAAACTTGAAAAATTCCATACACAAAAATCAAGACAGCAAAGAAGTGAAAATGTAAATGGGATGGAGGTAGGGGTGGATGGGAGTATGTTAAACTTCCCAAACTAGAGATCAAAAGAAAAATCCATGTAAATTAAGACTGTCCATCACAGACTTCATTATCTGAAGACCTGTTTTGTAGTCACCTGGATCAAGAGTCCATGGCTTTGTATAAGGTACGCCGATAGGCTGGAGGTAGAAAAAGGAAACACTATTGACATTTGTCTTGTGTTTTTAATTGCACTTACTGTATGTGAGTGGGTATGCTGCTCTGTGCGGATCATTGGGAAATCTCTATACGAAATGCACTGTGGGCAAGTTAAGCAGAGTGCAGAGATGTTAGGTGAATGGAGCAAGGTACGCGCAGACTTGAATTCTGAACCTATCTCAGTCACTTGCCCAGTGGCCCTGGGTAAGGTTCTTAGATTCTCAAGACTCATGATAATGGTATAGAGAGGCCATGGGCTAGATAGCCAGAGCAGCTGCTTTGAGCCCTGTAGTGAGGAGGATGATTCTAGGCTTGCACCAGGCTCAGAGGGAAGGAGAACTGTCTTTTAGAGATAGCTTCCATGGATTTGGAAATGAGGGGATGAGCCACACATGCGTGTGTTTGGACCACATGAATGGCATACCCCTGGCCATGTGAGCATCTGTGATGCAGGGCTGTCTTTGAGGCTTCTTTCTTCAAGTTTGAAAAAAACCTTCAGTAAAACATAGGTGTTAAGAACAAGAATTCTAGAACCAGACTCCCTGGATTTGAATCCCAGCTCCTCGCTTTGCGACTTCGGGCAAGCTTCTCTATGTTTTAGTATCTCTTATCCCTGAAAGTAGAAATTTGTTACCTGTCTTCCTGAGATGTCCCTGTGTACCTAGAAAGGTACCCAGAGTATGGTAAATAATCAATAAACATTTGCTAAATCAATAATGAATGAACAAAACAAATCTTAGCCAGTAGTTTATAAGAATTACATGAACTAATACTTGTAAAGTACTTAAAATAGTGCCGGGCACAGAGTGTCCTCAGGAAGTTCAAGTAGTTATTATTTTATAATTCATTAGAGAACACCAGTATTTTAGATGACTTAATTTGCATTTTACTTTCCTGTTCCCAGTTGTAAAGATCTATAATGAAAAGCTGAGGCCTGAATGGCTAAGAAAGTTTGTCGATCATAGGGGCTAAGTTTATCAATCATTTCAGAAAGTTGTTTTTACTTTGACCTTTAACAGAATATTTTGTTACACACAAATTATCATTAGAATGTTCTGTCTGTGGAGAAATGATGCCACTTTGCAATCTTGGGGCATGTACTTTCCAAATTGTGTTATGGATTGTACTGACTCTTTCCAATTTTCTCACCCACCCCACCCAGGCCCACGTACTGTGTTTATACCCAGGGCAGAAATGTCTGAAATGACCAACTGGGTTCGTAAGTGCAATTTGAGACCACAGGACTTGGCAAAGTGAGCTGGCCTGTACATGACTTGTGCCTGTGACTTTGGCCTCATTAGCACCACAGTGTTTGTGCCTGTTTAACTGGTCCAGACTCATCCACATCAGATCAAATTTCTTGTTTCCCTTCTTGTAATAAATCAAGCTGAAAGCTGATTCCAAGATGCATTAAAAGTCTTGAGAGAATTTATCACAATTGCAAAAGGAATTTAATCTTTGGAATGTCTCTGACTCTTAGCAAGAAAACCTAGCCAGACCGAGAGAATGGTGAGAAACCTGGCTCTTGGCGTATTTTCTCTCTTTACAAGTCGAGTCCCAAAGGCCTCTCTGGGCCTGTTTGGCAGGCCATCCACTTTTCTTTTCTTTTTCTTTCTTTTTTTTTTTTTTTGAGACATAGTCTTAAGCTATCTCCCTGAGTAGAGTTCTGTGGCTTCGTAGCTCACAGCAACCTCCAACTCAGGCTCAAGTGATCTGCTTGCCTCAGTTTTTTCTATTTTTAGTAGAGACAGGGTCTCACTTTTGCTCGGGGTGGTCTCAAACTCATGAGCTCAAGCAGTCCACCCACTTCGGCCTCCCAGAGTGCATCTATCCATTTTTCTAGGGCTGTCTTCTCCTGTGCTTGCTTCTTCTTGCCCTCTGAGACAAACCATGGCTCAGCCATCATGGGCTGTCGTCAGTGGAACTTCACAAATTAGCTTTAAACTTCACTTTGAAAGAGAAACTCTTACTTCAGACTAGGCATATAGAACAGATAGAGGGACCGCGGTGCCTAGCACACAATAACCTTTTTCTTTTCTAATGTATGGATGAAATTCGAGCTGCTCTGATTGTAAGGTGTATCCAAACCCCATGGAGACACCTATCAGTTAAGACCAAGCCCTTAGGATTCTGAGATGACAATTGAAGGATACTGGTTTTACCCTGGTAGTGAATGGACACCACAGAGGTAACAGTAGCTCAGCTTACTACATTTGGGCTAGACCTCGAACGCCTCTCTCTGTGTTAGTTAAACTGATTATAATCCCCTGCCTTGAATGAGTTTGTGTACTTCCCTAAGTCCTTAATTGATACTCCTCAGGACCCATCTAAATCCTGGAACAGCCTGCCTCATTAAGTGGTCTATGAGCAGGTTCTAACAGCACTTGAATTCACATATAAATAATACTGCCGCATGCTTTGGAGGAGTAAAATACTCAGCTCCCATGATTAGCTCCATTCCCAGACCCTGAGTGGGAAGGTGCACTTACACCAGACAACAAGCAATGCAGCTTAGAATGAGAGTTGGTATCGCCTGATGTCAGAAACGCTTTTTGTCTTTATAATCTTGTTTTCATCTTTACTTTGTTATGAAGTCATAAAAGTCTACGTTCCCAGATTATTTTTGTTTGTCTATTTGCAAAATATTCAGTGTTGCTTAATTGATTTATACATTTACTCTTATTATTGGTAAAATACACTACAAAATGGTACATCAGTATGAACCCTTGAAACAGTAATTAAATTGGATAGATCGTCTTGCTGATCTAAGAATGGTTAACTTTTTTGCAGGGGGCAGGTGAGGGTTTTCTCCCCTACGTATAGATCTTTTATATTTATGTGATAATGTAAGTTTCCCTTCATTGTTTAGAGTGATTTTCTGTGTTCACTTTTTCCATGTTGTTTCATAAGAAACTCTAGCTATCTCTTAAAAATCAAGGCAAGATTCTGACCATGGGTGCCCATTCCTGAGTATGGAGTATACTTGGGTCACTGCAAGTTTTGATACAGACTGTGTGATGATCTATTATTTTACTTCCAAGAAACACAGTTGACTGCGTCCTTTCCCTGTGCAAGTTTTAACTTGATTGACTTATTAGTGTTGCTGGAAGGGCTTCATTTGTTTTTGTCCATGCTTATTTTATGTTTCTTGATTTTTTTTTTTTTTTTTATGAATCTCAGAACGTCCTTAATGACCCACATATGAGGGATGTGTGTGTTTTACCACACACCGTGTGGGCTTGTGTATGGATGGATGCAACATTAGGGCAGTTTCTTAAAAGAGGAGAAGCTAACCCTCTGTGTGAAGGAGAGGAACTTTCTAGTTAGCAAGTGCAGCTGAGCAAGTTTGGAGTACTTTGGATGAGAACAAGTTGTCTTGTCAAAGGGACAAGGCGGCTGTCTAGAAAGTGAGGAATAGGTGAGGAGTCAGAGTGGTAGGAAGGGGTTGATCAAGTCTAAGGAGTCTTTGGTGACCTTCTTTATACTGACAGGACTTGGTTCAAATCCAAGCACCAGGACTGAGAACTTGAGGTTGCTTTCTTGGAGAACACAGGCACATTCCTTCTGAAGGCTTTCTTCATAGATCTGGTCCCTCAAGCTTCAGATAAGCTTCTGTCCTCTCTTAGAAATGTCTTCTGAGCCATATTCTGTCTTCTCTTTCATATTATACAATCTTCTTTCCCTCAGAATTAGATTCAAAATACTTTATTTCTTTCTCACTAATTAAAAAAAAATTAACAAATGAACTTATACACACACACAGAGTCTATTACAGCAGTTCTCAACCTGTAGGTCACAGCCCCTTTGTAACAATGAAAATACCTTGCGGCATTAGGAAGGTTGAGAATCACTGGTAGGTCTAATCTAGTTCAACTTTATCCCATTTTTCATACAAGTGTGGCTGTCTGACACCTGTTTACTTTCACTTGCTTTTTTTCTTTCAAATTTGTTTTTGTATTTTACTTTTTAAATTGATATATAATATTTTTATTTACTTTAGAAGAGGTACATGTGATATTTTGATACCTGTATACAGTGAGTAGTGATCAAATCAGGGTAACTGGGGCATCTGTCATCCCAAGCATTTATCTTTTCTTTGTGTTGGGGACACAATTCTTCTAGCTATTTTGATACATGGTGAATTACTGTTAACTGTACTATTGAACACTAGAACTTCTTCTAACTGTATTTTAACACCAACTTCAAACTCGTCTTAAGAAATTCTAACATTTGTTTAAGGAATTGTAACTAAACCTGTTACTATATATGCTGTTTCTTAAGCATCTATGTACTTTTGCTGTGAAATTGGGTGAAGACTCATATTTTTTACTTTCTTTGTGATAACAAGAACTTATTCCTGTTTCACAATGTGAATCAAGTATTAGAAATTTTGTAGACTTGGTTATATAAATCTACCTAATTCTCATATAATATTTGTTAACACAATTTGTAATTGCGAACACTAATAAATTGGTTCTCTTGGTGTCACTGAAAAAGCGTTATTAGCTTTGCTTGCCTAGAAAGAAAACCTTGGAAGATGTCATTTCTTTAATTCCCCAAAGCAAATAGTGCCTTCAGGTTTTGCTAGCCTGCACCATGGTTTGCCGTGCCTTTCACCGTCCATCATAGACTCCGATTACATAGAATTTCATTGATCAGTTAGAATAAAGCATAAACTAAATGCTAGCAAAAACATTCACCTTGAAGAAGGTCAAAGAATTATTTATTTCATATTTGGCAAATTCTCAAAGTGAGTAGTATTTTTGTTATTTCAGACATTTCCTTTAGTCTCCAAATAAATATAAGGATCCTGTTAGTGGAGAAAGTGTTGTTTCTTCTTATTTTATTCTCTTTCAGAGAGCTTTAGGTTTTATTTTACTCTTCTTAATGAATCCCTTTCCCCTCAACCCCCAAAACCGTCTTTTTTTTTTTTTTTTTTTTGCAGTTTTTAGCAAGGGCTGGGTTTGAACCCGCCATCTCCAGTATATAGGGCTGGTGCCCTACTCCTCTGAGCCACAGGCTTCACCTAACACCGTCTTTTTTTTTTTTTCCTGCCTAGTGTGTTATGTGACCATGGTTAAATTAACTGTACTTTTGAAAACATTTTTTGGCCCATTTTACAAAGCAAAGGAATAGGCTCAGAAAGAGATAAAGGCCATTCGGTATGTTGTCAAATAACCACCCTGGAAGTTTCCATTAAGTTACATTTTAAATATTCCTATGGAGAAGTACAGAATTGGACCCCGTGCCTGCCTTCAGGAGGAACAGAAGCTGAGTGAGTGTCCCGTTGCTGTTGCAGTCACGGCATCCCGGAGCACTGACTAACAAGTCTGTGCCCAAACTGTGCTTAACTGAGGGGGTGACCAGTGTGCAGTCACACATGGTGGTCACCCAGGAAGGAGAGGTGTGGGGCTCCCTGCTTGGCTTCGGCCATTGTGAATGCCATCTCCTATTTGCAATTGGAGAATTTCTGTGTTCCAGGGATACTGAGTGGAAGTACAGCGGGGGCTGCTGTGTTTTGTGGAAGACCATGTTGGGCGTATTCTGAGGCTGTTTATTTGCTTCTGATTTTCCTTTGTTACGGTGCATGTGAGTCGTGTATTTCAGTTACCAGGGAGAGGAGGGAAAAATATCTTTGCCAAATACAATTGTTGTGGATTTTTTTTTTACATGCATTTGAAATGGCGCGTGGGACTTAAATATCTTGCAAACGTTCTTAAAATGACAGATTTAAATGATGGGCCTCATTGAGTCTGTATTGTTATATATTAATGTACATTTCAAAACTTTACTCAGTAAGGTGATTTTTGTGTTTATAACTTTAACCCTGGAGATTTAAGTAGAAATTTTTCCAGCACATGAATCAGCAGTTTAACTGGCTTGTAGAGAACTCTAAAAGAATAAACATTTCATTCCCACTCTTCTAGGCCTTTTATCATGCTAAATCACAAGTCAGGGACCTGACAATGAAATCCGTTTTGTACTTGGATTTAAAATGCTTTAAAATTTGAAATTAATGCTCTTTACAGGGGAATATGCATTATAGATGTCAAATAAATTTAAGGGCAAGGTCACAGTCTTTGTTACTTCTAGTAAAGAGAGATTTACTACCTGAGATTGTCCTGTTCCAGCACTGACATCACCACCTCATGTTAGGATTATTCTATGTATTAAACTGAAGATCACAACCATTTAGAGCACAGATCTGTGCCTTCACTTGCATAAACTTAGAGAGAGTCTTGTGTTGGAATTTACCACCATGTGTTTGTAGCAAAGAAGTGATCACAATTTCAATGTCAGTAAGCATTTGTGTCATTCATTTGTTCAGCAGGTGTGTATCAGGTACCTACTCTGCTTGGCGTGCCATTAGAAACTAGGAAGCCGAGAGTTAGTAAGACACACGCCCGTCCTCATGAAAGTTATGATCTGATGCAGGAGCGAGCCCACCATTAGAAGACAGAGACACAATTGGTGCAGTAGAAATAGGCCTGGGGTGTAGGTGGAGTGCTAAAGTAGTCTTGGAGAGGAAGTTTCTTGGGCTTTCAACCTTCCTAATGCCGCAAGCCTTTAATACAGTTCCTGTGGGTTGAGAACCGCTGGTCTAGGAGATGCTTTGGATGAAGGGCCATTCTTGGCAGGAGGAACATCGTAAGGAAAGGTATCATTAGAATGTTACTACTTGGGTTTCCTTCTCTCCTGCCTGATTTGCAGTTTACAAAATAACAAACTATTGGGTTATCTGGTTATTATTCCAGTGAAATTCCATGTTTATGGATTACATTTTAAAAATCAGTTTTCAGTTAATTAGTTTGAGTTATTACCCACCAGAATGACCGCGTTCTGTATTTTTGTTGCAGAAATGCCCGTTACTGTGGGGCACACGTTGTAAGTCGGGCCATTCAGTGTAATAGCATAATGGTGTTTTCAGCAGATCTGTTCCCTCTCTTGATCTTTATCTCGTCCTGTTAAATTGAAGAACTTCAACTCTAAAATTTCTTAAAATGTTATGAGTTCTAATGTCCTACTATTTTAGGTATTCACACAGAAGGACTTGGATAAAGAGAAGACAAGTTGAGTTTTAAACTAAAAGAGATAAACTCAAATATTTAGGTGTTTCTTTCCAGAGGTCTTTTGCATGAAGCCCATTTTACTTTATCTGTGCCAAATTTAGGGACACTGAACTTCCAAAGAATAACTCTGCTTTTTAAAGTCACTTCTTTAAAATGAAAGCTGAATGAATTATATATACTTACTTATGTTGTTTTAAAGAAAAACTTGTTGGTAACTCTCTGTATATGTGTGTTCACTTTCTTGACCACAGCTTCTGAGGAAAAGGCACATAGGAAATGACATCGTAACCATCGTCTTCCAAGAACCTGGGGCACTTCCTTTTACTCCAAAAAACATCCGGTCTCATTTTCAGCATGTGTTTGTCATAGTCAAAGTACATAATCCATGTACTGAAAACGTGTGTTATAGGTGAGTCAGTAATCCCTGATTTATCATTCTCCCAGGTTTATTTCAATTTTTTTTCCAAAATATTCTTATTTTCCAGTTATTATTTCTAACTTCATAATTTTCTAATTACTCAGCCACTTTTTGTAAGAAATAATTGCCTTCCCATTTTGCCCCTTGGAAAAGTGAAATGCAGATCAAAATGGTAGATTACACATTTCTTCTTTTTTTCCCCTATAAAAACCATCCATCCCCTGCCAGAACCAACAATTAATTAAGTTGGTATCAGCCTTTGAGTTGGATGATGTTGCCATTAAAGTTCTTCTTTGGGGAAGTGAGTATTGTGGCAGTAAAGTATTTCTTTTCATCAAAGATCGTGGAAACACTTCCACCGGCTGCTGAAACCAGGGCTTGATCCTCACTTTGGTGACTTTAAAAGGCCATGTGTGTGCCTTGGAACCCCGAGACTGTTTCTGATAAGGCTGCTTCTGGTCCTTGTCCCTACTCTCAGATTCTGTCTTAGGACACTGCTGCAGCTCAGTGATCATGCCATGTCATCGCTGGTATAAGAGTGGGCCTTTGATCCAAGTTTGAGTCCACTTTACTGCTTATCATGAGGCTTTGTTTATGTTGGTTTATTTTTCTTAGCCTTCAGCTCTTGTTTTAAAATTAAGGATAATAGTGCCTCCTTAAAAATGTGGTTATGAAGAATAAATAGCGTAAATTATGCAAAATACCTATTTTGAGTTGCCGGCACTCATCCGGTGTTATTTTCCTTCATAATCTTAAACAGAAGTTGTCAATTCAACTGCCCACTGGGTTTAGGCCTGGGACGTGAATGTTTGTTGGGAGTACATGGTGGGCCCATGAAGAGCGCAGAGCTTCCGGTCTGTACGTGAGATACTGGAGTCTATACCCTACCCCATGCCCAACACATTTAGGAGAACTGAGTTTGAAAACAGGGTTTGGGCCCGATTTTTGCCTCCTAATCAGCTTGTTAAACACAGGGAGTCTCTGCCCCACTGTGTGGTGTTCTGACGTGGCCGAAGGAACTGGCCTTGGCACATTCTCCCTTTATGATATTCTCATAGGAGTCTGGGTAAAGACTACTAGGCAAAATGCTCAGAAGCATTATTAATTATGGTTAATTATCTAGTGTCTATTAATTATTTAATTATTAAATAAATGATATTTGAAGAGATCTAATATCTAATCTCTATAAATGATAGGCTTAAAATAGATAATGTTAGTATGAACATGATGAATTGACTTTTTTCTCTGGGATCTCACCCAATGAGAGGTAACTGTGAGGACTACCCTAAAATGAGCCTCCGAATGGTTTGGAAACTTAAGCTTAGGGCTTTATTATATTTGGTATTATTTCACTGGCTGCTGTTTTTAGGTCAATTCAAGGTTTTTTAATTGTTTTCCTTCTTTATCCTTATGTCATCAAGTGGTTCATTAGCACAAAAAAATCCTAAAGATAAGTAATAGCTGTTCATTTTTATTTCTTTTAGATTTTCTGCTTTTGATTAAGTTACCAGGGGAAGAATGTTGAAACCAGTATACATTTTTCATATAAACAGAGTACTGTGCATTATTTTTTCTCTCATAAAGATAGCACATGCAAATCATTCACAGATGGAGCCGCTGGCTTTGAGAAACCACATTGTCATCACTAAATTAACATTTAGTAATGATACTCAAATGTAAAGTCAGTGGAGTGCCTCCAATTTTTGTTAAGTGTATCATCAGCTTCACTGAGGTTATTAAAAATATCACTGGGATTTCTTAAAGAATCACTAATTTCAGGAATCCTGTGGTCAAATCAGTTCTATACATCCGTGAACCTACACTTAATCTGTAGCATGGAATTAGATCAGAGCACCCACATTTCCCAGAAACGTAAGTCTTGTTTCATGTGATACTACCATAAACATGTCAATGGCAAAATAAATTCATAAAAATAATTTTCAAGGAAATAATAAAATATGATCTAGCTCTACTTTTATTTAAATTTCTTAATTTAAAAAAGTAAGGGATGCATTTAGAAAAGGCAAGATGGTTTCCACACACCCCTGGAGAGCTCCCGTAAATACTGCTTGTCTTATGCACTTTGCATGAGGTTGAGGGGCAGTGCACTCTCTCTGTCAGGGACCCACGCTGGCAGTCAGTGCAGATACACAGGCCTTAGAGGCATCCAAAGGGGTGTTGAGAATTGTGCATCCTATTACATGTACCTGCCTGAGCAGAAAAGGGCCTTCCACCTGCCAGAAGGAGTAGGGGCATCCTCCGTGAATGCAGCAGGATGCCCAGGAAGTAATGCTGGGTCCACATGAACCACATGAACCAAGGCAGCACCCCACAAACTCTGTAACAGATCTAATAGTAGCCTGAAAATTTAAAAAAGCAATCATAATTAATCATCTTTAGTAAATGATTCTTTGATCTTTAATTAGAGTTGATGTGGGGCCAACCTTGAGGAATTTGTTTTTGTGAACTTTCCAAAATAAACTTTTTAAAAAATGTGTCTTTCAGTTAAATGAATACAAAGATGTATTGTATAGGCCCAGCAGCTGACAGGCAACTATAAGTAGAGAGCTATCTACAGGAAATGATGACTGCCATTTTATAAAATGTAGTATCTAAATAGAACCCCTCTGACAAAAGAGTGATAGGGCTAAGTCATTTATTAAAATGGTTATCATGACAATAATAATGATAATAGCAACAGTTTGAGTAACGATAGCTTTACAGGCATTGTTTTGTTAGTCTTCACAGTGGGCTTTTGAACATAATGTTACCCTTCACTTTACAGATGAGGGTACTGAGGCCTGGCAGGAGTAAGTCACTGGCTCTCACTCACTCAGTGGTAGAGCTGGATACCGTCAGGGTGCCTCACTCTACAACCCTTTTACGTGCATGTTTTTATTTTGCTTTTGGTAGAGGGGTCTTGTATATCTAAATCATTAATAAATGCTATCAGCTTATTCGGGTAAAATAAGGAGTTCTGATACACATTCTGTTTTCATCGCATATGATCCAGTAAAAGTGTGTTCTTTGTCATTTCAACTCTATTTAGAGTGTTATGGATCATATCAACTGTTGTAACCAGGGATCTCGATGTCATCCCCATGCTAAATTCTACTGCTTCTCTAGTCCAACTTGGAGATGCACAGGATCACAATTTACTGAGCAAGAATATAGCATCCATCATAGAGAGAATTGTTAATGAGATATTAGGGTCTATAGCTTGGTACCAAAAGAATTGCTCTTTTGAAAAATTAGTCACTGTGCCTCCCTCTATCTGCTACATAGCACCACAGTGAGAGCCATGTTTGAGTATATTTAGATACAAGAAATTTTCCCTGACATTTTAGCTTAAATGCACATAAGCTGTAGGCAGAAAAAGCAACATAGGGTTAAGGTAAGAAGATAATTTTTCAAAGTGTCAAATGAAATTTGGCCCTCTCAGCATTCCTTGGGTAAAGTACTGCTAGGAAGCTGGGCGTGGTGGCTTAAATCTGTAATCCTAGTACTTCGGGAGGCTGAGGCAGGAGGATTACTTGAGGCCAGGAGATTGAGACCAGCCTGGTCAACATAGCATGACCCCATCTCTACCAAAAAATAAGAAAAATTAGCCCTTTCATGCCCCAGCCTGTTAACCGTCCTGCTGCTGCGGGTGATAACTTCACCAAAGAGTGTGCAAATTAAAGCTCAGTGAGATACCGAGAGCTGTGATCCTTCTACAGTCTCACCAGCCACAGCTCAGAAGAGGAGTTTGCATCTGAAGGGACAGATTTGTACAGGATGTTTTCATTTCTTAATTCGTCTCAGGATTTTCTGCAGCAAGATTACTTCCTTTCATTAACCCCACTCAACAGGTAGCAGCCTGGGCAGATGCTGGATGAGTACAAACTCTTGGTCTGTAGTAGCTACCCCATAACCCAGGAGCACATGTGCACGCTGTGAAATTCATTCATTCGCTTACTCACCTTAATCATTCCTTTGTTAATTCATTAATATTCTCTATAATTAATCTTACTTAGGGATCTGAGACAACTAAAGCAGCTTTCTGATATAGGAGAGCTTTATTGGTTCTGATAGGTTAAAATGATTGTTATTAGTAAACATTTGATCTTTTTAGTCCCTGGGATCTCTTAAATCATCAAGTTAGATTTTTTTAATTGTGAGAAGTGCAGTGAGCATTTCCTTTAAAAACTTGACACTTTTACCTGCTGGCCTTGTTAAGTGTAATCATTCTGTTCTTTATCATGGACATTCGGTGAAGCCAACTGGGGCTAAATGCGTTTTGGCCAGAAGCGTTACCGTCTTTCTCAGTGATAACCAGCCCCACAGAGTCGAGTGTCAGCCTGGCCTCATCCAAAACGACTTGTCCTACCTGCTGTGGGTCTACCACCCCCGCTGTTTGCCAGC
Source organism: Galagoides demidoff (assembly GCA_963574575.1). Taxonomy (NCBI): domain Eukaryota; kingdom Metazoa; phylum Chordata; class Mammalia; order Primates; family Galagidae; genus Galagoides; species Galagoides demidoff. The sequence goes on from CAUYQV010013848.1 coordinate 32,498, forward strand.
ACTGCCATACAGATACCAGAGCCTGGGTGGCTTAACAGACAGTTATTTAATCATAAGCAAGACAAATTTCCTTTTTCTTGGAGGCCAGAAGTCTAAGATGAAGGTGTTGGTGGAGGTGGTTTCTCTAGAAGCTTCTCTCCTAGGCTCCTGGCTCTTGTCTCTGTGTTTTCAGGTGGTCTTCTGTTTATGTGCTTGTGTCCCTGGTATCTTGCTGTATGCCCACATTTACTCCTCTTATAAAAACACCAGTTGGACCCCAGTAGCCTTTAACTTAATCACCTCTTTAGCACATCGACTACCAAATGAGAAGAACAATTTTTTTCCTTGGGGCAACAGTGTTTTATTAGGTCAAGACCTGTGAGTTATATATCCTTCACAAGGCAGGTCATGCGTTAAAGGCCCTACCTTCAGGTAACAGGCACATTCTGAGGTACTGCAGGTTATGACTTCAGTATGTGGGGGGGACAGATTTTGATGGGGACAGAATTCAGCCCGTAACACCTCCTGTCTACTAACTTTGAAACATTTTTCTTAAAAACGAATCTCCCTTGATATCCAGAAGTTAGAAGACCACAAACCTGCAGAATAGACCAGTTGAGTTGAAAGTGTGCATTTGTGCCAATATTATATGATCTCATAGACGACCTCATTTTGTTCATCTTCTTCTTCCTCAGTGTTGGAGTGTCCAGATCAAAAGATGTGCCCCCATTTGGTCCACCAATTCCTAAAGGTGTAACTTTTCCAAAGTCAGCAGTGTTTCGGGACTTCCTTTTAGCCAAAGTAATCAATGCAGAAAATGCAGCCCACAAATCGGAGAAGTTTCGAGCAATGGCCACTCGAACAAGGCAGGAGTACTTGAAAGATCTGGCAGAGAACTTTGTCACCACTGCCACTGTGGATACCTCTGTGAAGTTCAGCTTCATTACACTGGGTGCAAAGAAAAAGGAGAAGGTGAAGCCCAGGAAGGACGCCCATCTGTTCAGCATCGGGGCAATCATGTGGCACGTCGTGGCGCGGGACTTCGGCCAGTCTGCTGACATTGAGTGTCTTCTTGGGATTTCCAACGAGTTCATAATGCTGATTGAAAAGGATTCCAAGAATGTTGTATTTAACTGTTCCTGCAGGGATGTTATTGGGTGGACATCTGGACTGATGAGTATCAAAGTGTTTTATGAAAGAGGAGAATGTATCCTCCTGTCCTCAGTGGATAACTGTGCTGAAGACATAAGGGAAATTGTCCAGCGATTGGTAGTAAGTACATGTTTTGTATTTTAGTCCTCAATCCCAAATTCCTGATACTCTCCCTAAGGAAATCCCACCAGGATTGCTGCCCTTCGAGAATGAATTACCATTCCTTAGAGACGCAGAGCTTAATTTTAAATGCTGGGGGTTTTTGATGGCTTGATAAATACACAAGTGGTGGAGAAGGACCCTTCGTAAATTGATTGGAAACGTTAACTTCCAAAAGAGAGCATTGGGTTATATTTGTAGATTATTTGAAGGAAAAACGGAATTACCTGCCTAGCTGTCTGTGGACTGAGATGACACGTCTTCCTGGGGGCACTGGACGGGTTCACAACTGCTGCTCACTGGGACGGGTCCTCCTGGCAGCTTCAGCTCTGTGCATATGTGTACAGCAGGGGTTTTAATTTAACCATTCAAATTAGACATATTATTAATATTCTAGCCCTAATTTCTTAAGGAGGTCTTGTGGAATTATCCATTAAGTTAGAAAGACTTATAAAAATGAGTCTTAAGAGATTTTTTTAAAATATGGTTTTTAGTAAACTCCCCTGAGTATGTCTAAGATGTTCGGTGTATTTCTGTTCTCAGTCTTCACAAAGGTAAGATTCAGATTTTGATTTTAATTTTAATATATACAGTAGAGTAATGAGAATAAATCAAGCTATTTTTAGTTTTTATTATTTTTTGGTAGTATGGGAACATACTTTGATAGTAGACTGTCTTATGTATAAATCTTCTCCCAAGGGGGATGTAGTTTTTCTTTTGTTATTAGAAAAGATTTAGGTGACTATAGGTTATGAAAAAAGGAGAAACTATATTTATTTCTTCTTTCCTGCGACCAAATGTTAGTCTCCTTCTTGTTAACACGAGACCATGTGTAAGAGTAAACAAAATCAGACCAGTGTCAACTGCCCTTAGAACAATAATTTCATTATTTGTGGAAAGTGTGTTCAACTCTATTACCAAAGCTAGATATGCACTTGGGGATGATTCAGCCTGTGATTACTTTATGTGCCTGGAGAGTTGAATCTTTGTTTATATTATGCGTCTCATTATACATAGCGCTTTTTGGTACTTGCAGATTTTTTTTAGCATATCCACTGAGTCACCATAATCTGAACTGCTGAAAACAGCAACAGAAACAAACGCCCCTTTGCCAAGTACCACAGGGTCCTTTACACGCGTATTTATTTACACATGGGCTCTTACACATTCACTGTTCCATGGACCCCATCCTACTTTGTCAAAATTGAGAAAAGTGTATTGTTAATGTGGCTAAAGTGCCTCCTGTCAAGAACATATCCTAGGGAATGTGTTCTGTGTTCAGGGTGCCTTGCAACCTGAGATACTGAACGTAAGCCAAACCAGAGGACGTTGACACAGGTTAGGCGCAAGGGAAATGGGTAGGGAGAGGCGGATGCAGTCCCGGTAGTGAGGCTGGGAATGGGCCTGTTCAGCAGATGGTAAACTTTGTGTCCATTCTCAAGTCATGGAAAATGGAGCAAAAGGTACGTGTTATGCAGGTTAAGATTCAGGAGGGAATGAGGGATTCTACCTAGAGGGCCGCTTCAAGGGCATGCAGCCTGTGCAGTTTACAGGGACCCAGTCTCAGGAGAGCGGGTGCTTGGTTGGATATGCTTCTCTTGCCATCTTTAAATCCTTTTTTGTTTTGTTACTGGCTTATTTCACTTTTAATGTCCTTATGGTTCATCTACACTATAGCACTTACTGGGATTTTCTTTTTTTCTGAGGCTAAATGATACTCCGTTGTATGTATGTGGTATATTTTCTTTATCATTAGACGTTTGGGTTGCTTCTACATCTTGGCTGTTGTGAAAGATACTGCAATGAGCGTGGGTCTACAGATAAGTCTTTGAGATCCTGTTTTTGATTTTTTTATATATATATATATGTAACTACTTATAGAAGTGGCACTGCTGGGTCGTATGATATGTTTTATTTTTAATTTTTGTTAATAATTCTTGAATTAAGGCCCTTGCATTTTTATTTTGCATGGGCTCTACAAATTCCATAGCTGGTCCTGGACATATGGCTAAGAGGCCCCTATATTTATATAATAACCTAGTCTGAAGAAGTATGTAAGGACTTCAAATAAATGGAAAATGTCCCTGAGACTTTGGGATATAATGAAGTAAGGAACAGAAGGGATAAAGAAATAGCAAAAAGTGGGCTGGGCACAGTGGCTCATGCCTGTAATCCCAGCACTTGGGAGGCTGAGGTGGGCGGATTGCCTGAGCTTACAGGTTTGACACCAGGCTGAGCAAGAGCGAGATACTGTCTGTAAAAAAAAAAAACAACCAGGCGTTGTGGCAGCACCTGTAGTCCCAGCTACTTGGGAGGCTGAGGCTAGAGAATCACTTAAACCCAAGAGTTTGAGGTTGCTGTGAGCTGTGACACTACGGCACTCTACCAATGGCAACAAAGTAAGACTCTGTCTCAAAAAAAAAAAAAAAGAAAAAGAAAGAAATAGCAATGTGATGTATGGATGTTAAATTTCACCTGACGGTTGCTTAAATGTTTGGAAGAAAGCAGGGCCCATGTTAGATACAGTACTTTGGTAGGGTCGCTTAGAGCAGAGTTGCAAAAGAAGCAAAACAAAATTTATCTTCATTGTACATATTACAAAGAACTTTTTCGACAGTTTTAAATTTATTCAGTTCATAACTTGGGAAACTTTAGTCTTTCAAAACTTTACCACTGACTAAAACCAGCAGCCCCATTCCCTGTTTGCTGAGTCCCAGACTGCCATGCCTGTCTGGGGGAAGATGATTGGCACTGTGTGCACTTGTGGTATCCATGGAAACATCAGACAGTGTGGAGATACACGGAACCAGCCCCAGTCCCACAGCTCTACGTAACTGTCACAGGTCTTATTAAACAAGTGTCTATGTATTCAGAGCATACTTCATGGAAACGGAGCAGTCATCACCCTGAAACTTCATATATTGCCTGTGGGCTTTTGAGAATAAGTACGGTACCTCCGACTTGAAATTTCCCACCTATAAATGATGTCCTGGTCATCCAGTGACACTGGATGAGCCTGTGTTTGTCTTCCATTGTGTGTAAACTGCGCTTGGTAAGCCTTCCGAGGTTGGGTTACTGGTGCTCTAGCGCACTGAGCAGGACGCAAACCGCCTGTCTTTCCTGTCCTTTCTGTGGCGCTGTTGTAGACGCTCACTCTTGGGGAAGGTACCCGTGCTGAGCTGGCACTGCCTCGGGTTGCCCTTGGCCCCCAGGGTAGGACCCAGGGGGTCTCTCTGCTACCTGGCAGAGCACCGTCCTGCACACGTCCCTTGTTAACAAATGGCCAGGGAGCCTGGCTAGCCTGGGCCGCTGTTGATCTTGAGTGGTCCTCACCAGCCCGGTGAGCGTGTACTGTAGGACCTCCACAGTACGTCCCCAGGGCTGGTGCACAGAGAGCATTGACAACTTGCGTGACACTCCAGCTTCCTGCTGTTGCCCTTCCTGATCCAGGAGCGGGCCACTAAGTGTTAGCTTAGAAGTACTTTGGACTTTTTTTTTCATTTTTGAGATGAATGAAATTGTTTAATAGATTTTAGTGCTTAGTGGTTAAAACTTGCAGTTATTTCCAAAGCTTTTACATTTTTTTCCATTGCTATAGCTGAGCTGCAGGAATAGAATTTATAAGCTTTAGAACCAAGTCAGTTGACAAAAGAAAGGAGAGGAGGGAATTACCAGAATCCGTCTGAAGCTCCCAAAGTCTGGGTCAGTGACATCTAAGAAAAAGCCGGCACCTGTATCAGGACTAGATATGTCCTCGGACAATGAAACCATTGTTGTACTTGGGTTATTCTCACACTAGATGTCAGAGTCAGCTGTGGTGAGTCTTTATTGGAAGGTTTGAGGGAACAGCAGATAGAGGCAGACACTCTAGCCATGAGGACTGGGCGAGGGGTCGGTGTGGAGCCTGTGTGTGCCCTTGTGAGGGCCCTGTGGTGGCCTGGGCTGGAGGAGCATCTCTAACCGTCACTTTGTCTCGTAGATAGTGACAAGAGGCTGTGAGACTGTGGAAATGACCCTGCGGAGGAACGGGCTGGGCCAGCTCGGCTTCCACGTGAACTTTGAAGGCATCGTCGCAGATGTGGAACCTTTTGGCTTTGCCTGGAAGGCTGGCCTGCGCCAAGGGAGTCGCCTCGTGGAGATCTGCAAAGTGGCCGTGGCCACTCTGACCCACGAGCAAATGATTGACCTGCTCCGGACGTCTGTGACCGTGAAGGTGGTCATCATCCAGCCCCACGACGACGGCTCGCCCCGCAGGTGAGGCGTGGGAGGCCCAAGCAGCGCTCTCCCTCCTGTGCCTTTGCGGCCCTTGCGGGGTGCTCCAAAGGTGCAATCAGTGTGTGTTGGGGCGTCAGCCATTAGAGCAATCGAAAGAGAGCTTTAAAAAATTTTACTGGTGTGTAGTAAATGATAAATTACAATTTTCCAAGCAATTTGACACATGAACGCTAAGCTGTTATATACCAAGGGGAAAAGTAGCTGCTTGGTTCACCTGGACCAGTGAGATTATCTAAGCGGAAATATTCCTTATCAGCCTTTTACAAAGTAAATGCTCTATATAGCTAGAATTTTTCTGTAACATGAAATCGTTATTTAGAAGCTATTTAAGACATAAGTACCTGCGTGCGTGAAGGGATGTTGGAACACTAAATATACTCTGTGTCACTGCTCCATCGTACAGGGTAGAATTCTTCAGAGATAGTGAACCTTGGCCTGGTTATTATCTTAACCTGTCAGGAAAAACATGTGAAGAGAAATAGCTAGATGTGGAAAGCTGAGCGGTGGCTAGGTGGAGGGTAGGGACAGGAAGGGTATGAGGAAGCAGTGCTGTTCCACAGGTAATAGAAAATAATCATGCCCAGCTTCAAGAAAGTCTTAGGCCAAGAGGAGAATGGATGCTAATGAAGAAGGAGCCTTCCCTTCAGGCCATGACCTCCCACGGTGGCCGTGTGCCTAGCATAGCTAGTGCTGGTATCTAGAGGACCTTCTCTCTGTCTTCATCCCCAGTGGAGTTCCTGCAGCCTCAAGAACTCTGGCTTTTGAGAGAAAAAGTATGCGTGGAATCCAGGCATTTGTTGTGTGCCCTTGAGTAATTCACGCACTGTCCCTAAGCCTTGCTTACTCTCTCTGAGACAGGGATTGTAATACTACTACCTCCTGTGGTTTCTGTGAAGATTAAATAAGATGGTGTGTGCAGTGCACTCAGAACTTTCTAGCATAATCCACACTCCACGTTTGTTTTAAATTAAAGAAAACTTTAGGATATTCATTTATTAAAGAAGGAATTCTTATTCAAAGATAGCAGGAAGACGCTGCTGCCTTCTGAACTTAGGTCATTCTCTCTCCGTCTGCTTTCTTCATCCTTTAAACCAGCAGTGTCCAGTGGCGCTTTCTGCAGGACACGTTTTGAACCTGTCCTGACCAGGACAGTAGCAATGAGCCATGTGTAGCTATGACATACTTGAAATGTAGTACAACTGAGGAAATTAATTGTTCGTTTTAATTAATTTAGATTTAATTGGCTATCTGCATCTTGTGGCTGCCATTTTGGAGGGGTCAGTCTTATACTATCTTCCTCTGTGATTAATTTGCAGAATTTTCCAAGAGTCTGTTTCTATTACTTGCATTTGTTCCCAGCTTGACTTTCTATGGCCTTATTGCCTGTATTTGTCCAGTGTGTTTATAGAATAAAGGTTTAAGAAGCTAAAATTCCTCTTTCAGAGTATCAGTCCCGTGTTAACAGGATTCCTGTTGCCTGATTCTGTCCTGTTAAATCCATCTGCTCTCCAAGAATTCTCTGAATCACACATACTGGAATGAGTTGAAAGAAAATAATGGCAAAAAACTATTAAAAATGAGACTTGGAATTAACAAAAGGCAAATTCTTTAGAACCTTAAATATTGTATAAGTGAAAATCTTTGATTATAAATTTTAAGCCAGTTGTTAGAAACTTTTGCATATACTAAGATTTCTGTGTTCCTTGGTAGAAATACAGATTTGTAGTCTATGGTGTGAACCAGGGTTTTTATGTCTTAGACATACTATGTTACTATCATAGAATTGGGCGAAAGTGTTACCATGTTCTTCCTTTTGATTAAAAAGTAACATTTCTTGCCTATTTTTAGTTTTGGCATATTGCTTAGTGAAAAACTATTAAGTTTTCAAGAAATCTGGTTAATAAAAATGTTTAAGTTATCACTCTGTTTGGTATTTAGAACATAGGATTTAGAAAAATAAAATTTCCTAAGAAATACTGGCTGTTTTTTCAGGTACAACAAATAAACAACACTATAATTTGAAAGTTCCAGGAGCTATTATCTTTTTATCCAAGGATATGCTTTTTTCTTCTGAGGAACCTGTTATCTGTCTTGGTCTGCACATAATTAATTCTTTGTTTTAAATGTAAATTTTATTGAAACTAGTCAAGATATTTATTTAGAGCTTTTGCCCTTGCTTCCTAGGAGTCTCATTAATGTTCTTCCCTAAAGATACAGTTTTCTTCCTCCCAATTAATCTGTAATAACTGTCTTCTATATTGTAACCTCAGCCAGAAGGATTAAAGTTGGCTATTTGCTTAGTAGCGACACTCTGAAATCAGCACACCCGTCACCCACATTTCTGCACGTCAGGAAGGTTTTAAGCCTAGCGTGTATCCTTTAAAACTCTTTCAAATCAGTGTCCCAATTTTCTGTGAATTTGAATTTGTAAATTTTTCGAGCCATACTTTTGTTAGTTTTGGATTCGTTTTCTGCCTGTGACTATCTGGGGGCTGTGATAACGTGCGCGCTGGCATCAGACGGCCTCCCGTACCCAGAGCTGCCCTTGCAGCCGCAGCCCTGGGCTTTACCCGGCAGTGTAAACATGAATGTCGTTTTCAGTTTCAGCCTCGTACTCAGCACTTCTCGCCGCCTTCTGCATTATTAGATTTGTTAAGAAACTGCAGGGGAAGGGACAAAGGGGAAATGAGTAGCACTTGACTAATTTTAAGAATTAAAATACATTTAGTTTCATTAAGCCTACAGCAAAGTCTGCACTGATTCGTAGAATTGAAGATTACCTCTATATTCTTCCACAAATTGGCTCTTAGTGCTTGACAGGAGGAAAAAAATCATTTAAATGGACATGATATGCGTGTGTGTGTTTTTGTATATATATGTGTATATGCATATAAGAATTTTTTCTTTTACGTTATATTTAGCAAGAGCACCTCAAGACTACAAACGTGGCCCAATTAATGAATTATAAGATATTTTAGTCTTCATAACTATCGTGAAAAATGCGCTAGTTCATTTTTGCCATTTGTCAACTCGATATTCATCCTGCTGTCTATCAATGAGAAAATCATTTGACTCAGAGCCCAGCTGTTCCTGTGGGCAGCGTGTCAGAAGGCCTGTCACTTAATAGACTGGTTTGTGTCCTCCTCAGGTCAGAAGATACTTGGTTCTGACTCAGAAACTGCTGGATTAAACGAAGGCTTTAGTGGGGGAGGTATTTATGTTGAATCAAAAGCCACCCAGGTTTTGAAGTCTTGCAGTCCAGCCTCAGGGTGATGACAGGCCCCCAGCTTGAAAGGAAGGCAGAGACACGTTCCGTTTCCTTCCCGGAGTTCCAGGGAACACCCGGCAGAGACAAGCCTCCCTTTGGGAATGCTTATTAGCCGATCTCGTGCTGGGATTGTGTCCTGGAGTGAATTCATACTCATTCACCATGAGACTGAGTGGGCATGAGTGGCAAGGAGCGGTGCGGCAGTGACGACTTCAGTGGAAATGAGGTTGTAAGGGAGCTGATGTTTCCCAGGGAGGCAGACTCTGCGGCAAGACAAAGACGCCGCGCAGTTGCTGGAGATGCTTAATTAAGATCTCTCTCATTTTCGTCCCTGGACGGCCTCAGCCTCCAGCCTTCAAAGGTGACTGACATTCTATTAGTGTCATTTAAGGAAAGTACATCAACATAAAAGGCTGATCTAAAGCAAGTAACAACTCATCAGAATTATGCATGAGTTGTTATACAATGTGAATGAATTTAGTAAATATGTCCAATAAAAATGGAAATGAAATTCTCGCTGTGATGCATCTGCTGTGTGGGGTTTTTCATACTTTGTTGACATACTGTCTAAGACATTCTTCTACAGAATGCAGAGCAGTGGAAATTTCCTCATGTTTTCCAGACTCTACATTATTATTCTCTCACTCTATAAAAGTAAAACTCTTTGTTCTTCTGTTTTCTGTCTGTTATGTGACTATTCAAGTCTCTGAAGTACTCAAAGAGGAAGATCTGGAAGCATTAATACAACAAAGAGGAAAGGAAAGTCCATTTTGTCGGTTTAGCTGTGTGTGTGTGTGTATAATAGGTGGTGAGTTAAAATCTGGGCTCAGGCTTTTATTTATTTATTTTAGAGACAGAGTCTCACTTTGTTGCCCTTGGTACAGTGCTATGGCGTCACAGCTCACAGCAACCTACCAGCTCTTGGGCTTAGGCGATTCTCCTGCCTCAGCCTCCCTAGTAGCTGGGACTATAGGCGCCCACCACAACGCCCAGCTATTTTTTTGTTGCATTTTGGCCGGGGCCAGGTTTGAACCTGCCACCCTCGGTATATGGGGCCAGCGCCCTACCCGCTGAGCCACAGGCACCACCCTGGAAGCAGGCTTTTTTATTAGAGTTCCAATTTATTTGTATGGATAAAAAGGATTAGTTATATCTGATGATATCCTATAGCCCCACCAGTAATGAATTATAGTGTGAAAATAAAACAGAACTCGAGGTCATAAAAGTACCCTAAAGTACACTCACTGAGTCTTCTGCCCACTCCCTCCATTCTGACGTTCAGATTGTTCTCTCGCTCCGTGGAGTAAGAACGTAGGGTTACAGAATTCAGGGCAGATTGCCTGTGCTCCTCTTTCATTCAGTGACTCTTAACTAGTTTGTGCCAGAGCCTGTTATAAAATGGACAGGGCGGATGTAATCTGGACTCTGATGGACTCCTTTAAGTCTTTCTGGCCTTCTAAAATAGAGTACTTCCTATTCATATTGTGGCTTTTTTGAAAATGTCTTTCTCAAACTGTAGCAATAACTTACTACTTGATACCACATCTCTCAAACTAGTGCAGAAAATTCTGTCACCCCCTATAATTAAACCTCTGCACTTGAGTGCCCGTGCCCTTCTGCCTTGAACATGTTGGAATGCTGCTATCACGGTAGCAAGAATGCAGAGGGTGAGGGTGAAGCACAAACGTTCTCGTAGGTCAGCAACCGTCTGTCTCATACTTGACGAGCTGCACCTTGGCTGTGATAATGGACAGCCCTGGGTGTTCTCCCTTGTAGGAATGAACACATCGAAAATCAGGCACCGCACAGCTACTGAGAATCTTCTCTGTATAACTCTAAAGTATTACAGTGCAATAAAATGTTATTTCTGCTCTCAAACTTTCTAAGAAAAAAAAAAAGAAAGCAGTTGTTTTAGCAAGAACTTTCTGAGTCTCTGTTCAGTGCTGTGCTAGGTGTTAAAGATACAACCTGCCCCTGTGTCTGTGTCTAGAAAGGAAGGAGGGGGAGGAGAGAAGCTGATGAATTATTTAATGCCAGATACCCTCACTCCGACTTCATGTGACTCACACCTCTTCAATCCAAGACCTTTCTGTCAGAGGGCTTGGTCAAGTGGGTTTGTGATCTGAATATCCCTTTTTCTACCCGTAGTCTAGGTATCTTTCTCTCTGTAAATTACGGAAATGTGTTGAAAAGTGAATTAATATTTTACTTAGTGCCTGTTTTATGTGTGACCACTGCCCTAACCTTTACAGTAAGTTATACTTTGTGGATATCTTCCTGTTGGAAGTTTTTGATTTTTTTATGTACCAGAGTGAGTTTGTGATTCAGGTGAATGAGCATCGATTACCCCATCACCTTGTTGGATGATTTGGAGAGTCTTCTTAGCTATTATCGGGGTATTAGTATAATAGACATTAAAATGACTAAAATATCCATGCTTACTTTAATCCCTAGGGTTATAGAGGGGTTGTTTTACGAGGTTCATAATATTTTTTAAAAATAATCTATTTGGGGGGATCTGCTTTTGTTTCTAAAGATTCCTAGATCCTAGTGGTTATCACGTGGGCTGCATTAACTGTTCTTTAATGGAGTTCCAAAACAAACAAAAGTACGTATGTTTTGGAATGAGCACTGAACTTGGAGTTGAAGGACCTGAGTTTCACCGTGAACCCTGTCTAGAATGAGCTATATCATCTTTACGTAAAATCTCTCTGACCCTTCTGAAAAATGGAGATTTTCTTTGTACCTTAGAAATTTCTGTGAAAATCAGATGTATGTGGAAAACTGTAAAGTGCTATACAAGGTAGGTTGTTAAAGTAAACATTAGTAGTATATTGTAAGACTTTGCACTAGGATACTGGGTTTAGCTGTAGTCTCTCTACAATGCAAATATGTAAAGTAAAACCAGCAGGTAGCTTCCAAGTGTGGAAGATGAGAGTTATGGTTGGGTGATTAGATTAAGCTGCTATGATTAATAAAGAAATGTATTAAATCTGTTGATAAGGTGGTAACACTAGATTAAATATGTATGATTATAAGAAGGTTATAACACTAAAAGAAAATTTTATTGAAATGAAATTTTAAAAGGATACAGACTATCTTATGAGATTGCTAATAAAGTGGAAAAAGATATCGATGTGAAATATCTTTGAGACCATTGATCTAACAGAACAAATATAGCAGGTGTGTATGTAAAGATGTAACAGCCGTTTTAAAAATGGTTATTATGCCAAATAAGTTTATGATGTTAATATGTAAAAATGCTTTTATGAATTTAAATATAATTCAACATTTTTTACAACATTTTAGTGTTGTAAAAAAAAAAAAGCTGTGGACGCACAGTCATTGGAACTTTCTGAGTCTTCTAGGGTTTTGGGTTTTTGTGCCGCTCATCATTCCCCCAGGCCTCTTCCCCTTTCTTAGCTTTGAAGTAGCACGATACCAAGTCGTGTGTCTTACTTTTATGTAAAATGAAAAGAATAAAATAATAGGATAATGATACATCGTTCTATAGATAAATGTAGATGAAGGGGATTTTTCAGCTTTTAATTTTTTTAATTTAAAAATTAAAGTTTAAAATTCTAGAATTCTGTAAACATTTATTATCTGGCACTTTCATGGAAGTGTATGTGCCTTTTGAAGTTTAATACAGGTTTCCTTCTTTTTGTAAAAGCAAAAAGTCACATCTTTGTAGCAAACTCCTTTCTTATGAAGCTCTTACTTCAGGAAGTTTCCATATTTCGTGTAAGTTAATCTTGACACACCCTCTGCTCTTATATTCTGTTTTCAGGGTGACCTAAAGAGATGGTCACTTTTCTAAGTTACACACTGGTAGGTCTGGGTTGACTCCCACCTGGGGTTCCCATAGGGAACAAATGCAGAAAACTGGACAACATGGCTGGACTGCAACAGAGGTGGTTCTGACGGTCAGGCTGCAGGGTCCACACCCTGACCAGCAGGGATTCTGTTCTTCCAAGAAACCCTGGAGGGTTCTTCCAGGAAACTAGAGGTGTAGTTTGAAGGAATGGGCCTTAGTAGGGGGATGCCATCCTGGAGCCCTTCTTGGGTGTCTCCAAGGTGGTGGGACGTGTACACTGCAGTGCGTAGCCGTGACCATGGGTATCTGTTAACTGCAAACAAGAGTGGACACATGCCCTTGGCTGATCATGCCCAGCAGCCAGGAGTGTTAGTAGCTATAGACCAGGAAATCTTCTAGTGGGAAACCCAGCATTAGGTAACAAGAAACTGGTGTGAAAGCTCATGAGTCCGTGGGTATGAACAATTTAGTGAATATCCCTGGTATACGGTTAAGCCATCCCAGGGCATCCATGGTGGTGCATTCAGAAGGACAAGCAGTAGTATTTTCAGAATGCATCAGTAAAATCTCCGCCCCTCTGAGGACTTCAGCCAGTGGAACTCCTTGTCATTCTTAGAATTGTGCAGTGTCACATTTTTAACTAGCACATTTTCATTGATCTTGGTCTTCAGAATGTTTTACCTTCTAGATTTATTAGTGAGGGAGATTAGACTCAGAAAAGTTATTGGCTAGATGAGAAAAGTTCAAAAAATTATACTTAGTTTTCACCTGAAGGCTGAGTTTCTATTGATCTATACCTAGCATAAGTAATTAGAAGCATAAGTCAACAAAGTGCACATTTGTTACGGAGCAAAGAGGAAATCAATACACCTATGTGTAAGTGATCCTGGAGCCTTACGTAACATTTTCTTAGTGTTTCCTGTTGGCAAGCAAATGGTGAAGAATGTACCAGAAACTAGACAGGCAGTTCCCATTCACTGATTTGATTTGGACAAAGGAAGTCAGGCCATGTGTACAGGGAGGTCCGAATGTTTGTGCTGTGACAGGAAAGCAAATGGCTTAAGTCATTTTTTAAAAAATGTTTCAATTAGGGGTGGTGCCTGTGGCTCAAAGGAGTAGGGCACCAGCCCCGTATGCCAGAAGTGGCAGGTTCAAACCCAGCCGTGGCCTAAATAAATAAATAAATAAAATTTTAAAAAAAAGTTTCAATTACAAGTTTAACAGCTCATTATTTTTTCAGAAATGTCTTTTTGTGTTAAGTCTTTTGCATTTCGTCTGTCTGCCTTTCCTTACTGTCCAGAAATATTTGCCTTGTGCCCCCTCCACGGGAGTCCCAGGTTGGGCACTCCTGACGAGCTGCAGTTCCAGAACCCCCCAGAAGGAGAGAGCATGAGGGCAGCTGGAGGTGCAGGGGGCTCTGACGGATGCTGCAGCCTGGCCGCCTCTGCAGGCTAATTTCTAGTTTTTCTTTTGTGCTTTTTCCATTTTCCTAAAAATTGGTTGAATTTTCTCTATGTATCCGTTAAGAAATTTCTCATACATTTTAAGCAGCACTAAGTTTGACTATGTTTGATGATAAGTTATATTATAATCAGTGGTATCTATGTGACATATTAGTCAAAAAGTAAAGCGACATAATAGAAGAGTCATGTAATAATGAAAAGCATTTGGATTTTAGGATAAACCCATTCTTTAGAGAGTAAGCTAATTTCCTTAGGGGAAAAAAAGCCATTTTTTAGTATTTAAAATACCTTTTACATTTAACCTTCTGCAAGAGGTTGGACATGAAATAATTCCACCCAGGTTCTCTCCTCAACCTAATGCTTTGCACAGGTTTTTGCCCGCACGCTTTCAAATGTTAGTCGTGATCGTGCATTTATGATGCTTTTCGTCCAGGACTCAAGGTAACTTCCATTGTCTTATTACAAACAATATATGGGCATGATTAAGTAGACCTCGCAACTCAGCCATCTGTCTTATCTTTCCTTCCTCTTAAAAGCCCAAACAAATAAACTTAAAGCTCAAATAAGCACTGGACAGTTGGCTTTGGGACCAGAAGATTCAAGGTTCACATTCCTTTTCCTTTTAAAATATAACTTCTGGGACCTTTGACTTTGGTGATAGTCAAATACAGGTTCTCTGATGTGTGTTATTCAGGCAGCTGCAACCTCTGAGACACAAAAGCCCACAGTGCACTTGAGTATCCGGTGACTCGATCAGAGCATTGATTAGAAGACAAGAGTGGGGGTTTTGATGTTTTGGTTTCTATTGTCATATCCAACCTTTGTGATTTCTAATTTGGTAGTTGGCCATATGGATAAGTCACTAGTCCCAGGCATGTGGTATCTAATCAAATAGAAAGATACTTGGAAACAAAGCAAGTCCATGGTCAAAGTCAGTCAGTCTAGATTTAAATTAGATAAGAGGAAGAATTTTACTTAGGAGAAGAAAATAGAGTTAAAGGAAAAGATAAGAACTGGGAATTACTGGTGCTCAAAGAAATCATGACCTCGTCCTCAGTGAACAGGCGTTAAGTCCGTCTTTGGGAGGATTTACTGAGTCTGCTCTTACCCTGTTCTCAAAGAGCAGCATGGCCATGAATTTGCCAAGCCAAAAATTAGAATGTTTTTGATTTTTTTTCTCTCTGTCCTAAGCTCTAACTCCTGTTGACTTGACAGGTTAGAATTAAATTTCCCCAGAATTTTAAAAGCATGACCTTTATTGTATTTTGTATCTCCTAGAATTGCCATTGAGAAGAACGAGCTGGTCTGTGCCCTGATCTTTAGAACTTTAGCTCTTTTCTGTAACCCAGGACTCTGAGAGTCCAGATTCCACACCGAAGTGTCTTCGCATGATTTCTTTTTTTCATTCATTCAGCTGGGCTCTCCGTGAGCCTTATCATCTGGTCTTACATATCTTTTAGTCCTGGAAATTTTCTTGTATTACTTAATAATTTTCTCCCCACCTTTTTGTTCCTCTCTTCTCTTTTCTGGTACACTCTTTGGTAGATTTTGGACTTTCTGGATTGAACTTCAGTTTTCTTATGCTTCTCTTTCCTGTAACTTTTTGAGGAGTTTCTCAACTTACCTTACTGGATTTTTATTTTTAGATATCACTTTAAAATTTCAAAAGGTCCTCCTTACTCTTAGGGTTAGGGAGCTTCACTGCAGAGTAGGTGGCTTACATCTGCCTGTCTTTTCCCAAGAGAATCACCTTCTTTCTTTGGTCTGTGTGGGGTGTTAAGAATCCTGACGCTGATTTAGAGAATGACGCAACCCTGGGTCTCGTCTCTCCAGGGAGACTGTGACTCCCCCTTCTCATTGGTGTCCCTGCCCTCTGCACCTCAGACCCTTGATTTTGCATCCTTTCTGGTGAGTTTTCTAGAGACTGGGGAGAGGCTACTGCCTGACTGGGCCAGGTACCGTGTGGACTTCAAGGCCCAGGGCCACGGTTTTCTTTTGTCCCCTACTTTCTAAATTGCCTACATGCCACAGGCCTCCCCTGTCACTCAGCATCTGCCGTGCAGGTACTTACTATCCCTGCACCTCTCTTCAGAGTTTCGGGAATGGTCTTCTGGATTTTCTCTTTGCATGCCCTTGGGTATTGCCGTCTGCTCTGCTAAACCTTAATCTTCCTTTGCTTTACTGTCCAAGGTTACTTAATGGTGTTTTAGAGTCTCATAAGTTCTGTCCACAGTTGAGGTGGTTTCTGTTGCTTGTTCTCCTTGTTGTCTTGTGATACTTTTCAGAAGAGGCTGAAACATTATTACTCTACTGACTCTGGAAGTCTGCCTTTTAAGAGAGAGACCTCACTCCAGTAGATTTTTTATATTGAATCTGGCATGTCTCGGGAGAGGCCCTGAAGTTTGAGCCTTCCCCGGCCTGCCTGGGCCCTTGGTGGACTGTTTGAGCCTTCCCCGGCCTGCCTGGGCCCTTGGTGGACTGTTTGAGCCTTCCCCGGCCTGCCTGGGCCCTTGGTGGACTGTTTGAGCCTTCCCCGGCCTGCCTGGGCCCTTGGTGGACTGTTTGAGCCTTCCCGGGCCTGCCTGGGCCCTTGGTGGACTGT
>CAUYQV010013849.1:0-45694 GCA_963574575.1 Galagoides demidoff
GTAGCTGGGACCACAGGCGCCAGCCACAATGCCCGGCCATTTTTTGGTTGCAGCCATCATTGTTGTTTGGCGGGCCCGGGCTGGGGATTCGAATCCGCCACCTTAGGTGTACGTGGCTGGTGCCTTAGCCGATTGAGCCACAGGCGCTGAGCCAGATTGATAACATTTCAATTCACATTTTATGGAATTGGAATCAAGTTTGAAAATCAAGTTGACTATTAATCTTGACTCTTGTTTCAAGGAGAACAATTTCTTCTGAAGCTAAGCAAGTATTTTAAAATCAGTTCATTTCATCATTTCTTATACCTGTAAATTTATAAACCCACCATCAGATAGGAACATTTTTGAATTAGGAATATCTTATGAAAGATGTCTAAAAATATAGTATCCTCATACCTAACTATAACCTTTCAAGAAATTGTTCTTTCAACTAATTGCATTTCAAAAACAAATTTCTAATGTATAGATCTATTGATCTTATTGAGCATCTTTGTTTTGTCTATTTTAGTTATGTTCTTTATCACATAAAGTATTTCATTGAATATTTCCAAAATAAAGACTAAGAATGCTTTAGAAAAACTGGCCTACATTTGAAAGCAGAATGAATGACTATGCCCTGACATTGTTTTTTGTCATCCAACCATCAGGCAGTAAGTGTTCTGCTGTTATTTAATTATATTCTGAAAGTGTAAATCTCTCTCTGTATAATGATATGTATAGAATATTATATAATATTATATTCATAGGAAAAAATTTAGAATTAATTTGGAGGTCAAAGACTAATAGTCAAAAAAGGTATCCTAGAAATGCTTAGTATTGAAACAATATTTCCTTTTACTGAATTATTATTAAAATATGTCTCGTAACTTGAAAAATTATTTTGTCATGCAGATTTTCTGTTCTATATGTATTGGAAAATTGTAGCATCTGTTTTAACAACATTCCCTGAAAACATACCCATCACTTCTCAACACTACACTAAAATGACAGAAAGTTTTATAAAAATTAAAAATAAACAAAATCTTTTCTGTAAATCTGTATGTATTGCCATAGATTAATCTCAAAAACGCAATGAGAACGACAAAGATGTGCTTCAGAACAATATAGATAGCATATTTTTTTCTGTGCAAATGAGTCAACATGTAAAACATTTGCATATTCTTCCCAATAAGTATTTTTTCAATTCATCCAAGAATTAGTAGCCTTGCCCCATTGGTGGGCCAGGGACTGCTCACTGTTCTGGAGATTCAGACAAAATTCCTACCTTCAGGGTTATGTCATTCTTAAAGGAGGAGATGGTATATAAATAACTGTTCTTCATAAAGTAAAATAGGTTGTTCTTTATAGGTTGATAACAACCATACAGAAAAGAAAGACAGAAAGGCAGATAGACAGTGAGTTTTAGGGGGTAATATTTGCCCTTTAAAAGAGGTGTTCTCCCTGGTTCTGTGTAATTCCACCAAAGATGCGGGAAAGGGCAAGACACTGAGCCTTGACTATAGGAAGAACATTGCAGGTATGTGAACTGAACACAAAGGCAGGCAGGGAATATCTGCTACAATGAAGGAAAAGAAAATGGTTTGGGGGTGGGGGCGGCCCACAGGAAGCCAGAGCCAAGACAATGAAAAGGGCAGTAGTAGATGTGGCCAGACTCATAACCAGGGAAGAGAATTATCTTAGGTTTGTGTCTTCAGAAGTAGGTCTTGAAAGTAGATATTCATATAAGTGATTTGTTAAGGAAAATTTCTCAGACAAACCTGACAAAAGGATAGTATAATTAAAAAAAAAAAAAAAAGGAAGAGAAAGAAGGAAAGCAAGATTATCAGGGCAGGCAGAGTCCCAGACTCATTCTGATCCTTCAGGTGAATTCTGTAGTACTGATTACTGCCTCAGATTTGATCACAAATGCAGTTAACACTCCAAGCTCAAGTTAGTCCTCAAGTTCAAAGGTGCTTGAAAGAATGTAAATACCCTGTACCCTGGCAGAATCAGCTCTCTGAGGGAAATGGCCTGCAGCTGACAGCTGGCAACTCTGGGAGGAGACTTGCAGCTGTGTTCTATTACAATGAGAGGGTGAACAGGGTTGCAGCACTAATGACAGGGGTTCCAGTTCATCCGAGAAAAACACCCACAGTGTACCTACCAAGATAGATTGCATAGGGTTTTGTCAATCCTGTAAAGAATTTACCTTTTACTCTAAACAATTAGAGTCACTGGAAGATTTTGATCTGAGGTGATGAGATCTGACCACTGTTTAAAGGAAATAGATGATAACAGTCAAGTTCAGTAGGAGAGAAAAGCTAGGGAGTCTTAGTTATATTGCATTTGACTTATTTCCATGGCTTTAACAAGAGTGGTAGTAGTGTAAACCATTGACCAATGTTTGGATTTAGGCTAATTTTAAATATAAAGCAAACAAGATTATTATTTAGATTTGTGGGATGTGATTGAAAACAAAACAAAATAGTCAAAAGCTCCAAGGGTTTTGGCCTGACCAAGTAGAAAAAAATTGTAATAACTAATGTGGTATAACTAAGAGATGAGTAATTTTTTGAGTGTGGGACATCATATTAAAAGGTTTGTTTTGGCTGGGTGCCATGGTGGTTCAAGTCTATAATCCTAGTTCTCTGGGAGGCTGAGGTGGGCTAAATGCTTGAGCTCTGGAGTTTGAGACCAACCTGAGCAAGAGTCCATCTCTACTAAACATAGGGGGAAAAATGGCTGGGTATTATGGTGGGGATAATCCACCATATTTAGGAATCCCAGCTATTTAGGAAACTGAGGCATGAGAATCACTTAGCCCAGGAGTTTGAGATTGCTGTGAGCTATGAGGACTCCATGGACACTCAATCCCAGAGCAACAGAGTAAGACTCTATCAGAAAAAAATAAATAAATAAATAAACATTAAAAATAATATAAAATAGAACATCAGTTTTTGATAGTCTAACTTAGAAATATGTGCACTTACTAGACATTCAACTAGAAATGTCAATAGCCATTTAGATGAATTTATAAAATTTAAGGAAGAGATTATATCTAGAAATATAAATTTCTAACTCTTCAAGGTATGAAAATGAACAAGCAGCATGAGAAAGAATGAAATTTCTGAGAGTGAACAACAATAAAATCTTTCCAAGGTAAATACCTAGAGTACTCCAAAATGTGTATGTAAATAAATGAAGAGAAAGAAACAAAAAAATTAAGAAGTATGGTCAGTTTGCTAGGAACCAAACTAAAACTTGGAGGCCAGTGGAAGAAAGGATTTATTTCCTAATCTGATAATAAGCCAGCTGCTGCTGTATCTCAGAGCGAGAACAGAGAACTGACTGGTATGTTTAACAATTTATAAATCATTGGTGATCTTGACACATTGACAAAACCATGTTTTGGTATATTGATGTTGGCAAAAGCTTGACAGTAGTGATTTTAAGGAAGAAAGGGAAAAAAATAGGATTATATATATGTATATATATACTTGCAAATATATACATATGTATCAACAAGTTCTGTTTATGAAGAATAAATGAAATTAAGAAGTTTCACTACAATGAAAGGGAAAGCAATGGGTCCAGTATTTATATGCAGTATTTAGGTAGAGAAATTCTGAATGTTTGAAGTGAGAAAAAAATTTAAATCCTTATCTTTAGAAGGGGGAAAGATGGGATTAGAGATATAAAATTCTAAATTAACAGTGAACATTCAATTGACTTCACTTATGAATTTAAATCAAAATTTCAGCAAATTTTTATTTTCTTTAGCCATATTTGCAAGTTTTTGTTATTGTTTAGGGGAAGAGTTATACTTTGGCCAATTGAGTTTGGAAAACTAAGAGTTCCAGGAGAATGAGATTGTTTGCAATAGAATGATTATCATGTTAATGGAATTTAATCAAGTAAGGAAGGAATAGGAGATATAAGGTATCATGAGACAGTAAAAGGCAGAATTATTAATTGTAGAGCATGGTGTTTTAGAAGGGTTGTTGTAATTAGAATATGAGTAAGAATGTAAGATAAATCTTCCTAAAAGTAGAATATAAACGTCTTAACACAATGACTAAGAAAATGACATAAAGGCTATGTTAACCAGTTTGATGAAAATATTTCAAATTGTGTATCAAAACACCACACTGTAGCCCATGATTGCATTAATGTACACAGCTATCATTTAATTAAAAGAAAAAAAAAAGAATGTAAGTAACCTCTAAAACAGAAGGTGTTGATCAGACAATGGCAAACTTGAAATTGACATTAGTTTAAGTGGAGGACTGTCACTGATCATGAAAAGATCCAGCAAATAAACCATGATGGGGCATCTGTAGTAAAGTGAAGAACAAGGTCGTTTGGCCTGAGAGCAGATCAAGCAAGTGAGAGGCCGCAGATAGGTAAAGGCCCAGAGATTAAAAGCCATGTTTATCTTACACACTGCTGAGTTTCTGAATCCAAATCATTGCCAAATACAGATCAGAAGCTACAGAAATACTTACTGAACAAATGAATGCACTGAATGAAAAAAAGATCTAAACATACTGACTTTATAGTCCAACACTTTGTTATGTGCTTCTTAGATGGAAGCAAAGTATTAAAACTGAGATATGAGTGATCTTTCCCTTATCTTAGAAAAAAGCTAATATACTATTTTGTTGTTATTCTGGCTTGAGCTATCAGTCCCTGAAGATGTTTTGCACATTTTGCATTTCAAAAAATTAATGAAAGGAAAAGCCACAAAGAAAGGACACAACATTTATTTTAAAAGTAATCATTTGATCATTGAATCCCGCCTATAAAAAAGATAGAGAGGAGTAATTCTATAACATCAAGAATAAATTTTGATTTTGATTAAATAAAGCATATTATTATGAAGTATTGTACAGTAATAAAAACTTGAAGCCTAAAGAGACAATTATTTACAAAAGAGGAATTTTTGCCTCAGTAACTGCAAAATAATACTGACAGTCAGGAGAACAGGTACCATGAGCATAACTCCATTAGCCTGCAGGTTAACTACTTAAAAGAAAGCTTTACTTTCAAGATGTAGGAGGGTATCTGAAAGAAAATCCAGATACATTGCAAAGGAATATAATGATTGACTGAAGAGATTAAAGTCGGGTGCCTTCTGGAGGAAACTTTGGTAAGCTACCAAATAGGTGATTTACCGATTTTATTTAAACTGCCAGGGAAGGAGGGTAGAGAAAAATCTTTTTGACTCATACTCAAGCAAGGCAAGTATAAAAGAATGGGAACTTTAAATAAATGTCCTTTTATAAATGCAAATATGCATTTTGTATATCAGAAATCAATATCAGTAGGTAAAATTCAACATTTACCAGCAGACACAGCAAAGATTCCAAATAACTAGAAATTAGGAGTACTTCATGATCTCATTGGACTACTCATGCCAGTAAATTAATAGGCCATAAAGGGATCCTTGTATAAGCTGGGGTATTGATCCTGACTATAAGGAGACATTTTGATGATGCTACAACATAGAGTGTAAAAAGGATAATGCTTTTTGCTTTGGGGGTCTTCGAAGTATCCCCATGTCCTGCCGTTAATATCAATAGGAAATCACATGAATTTGGTAGAATCAAGATGTCTAATGACACAGATCCTTTAGGAATAAAGATTTTTCTTATTCAACCATGCAGTGAACCATAATCAGCTGAGATGACTCCTAATAAATATAAATGGTAGTGGAAAAAAGTTATTGTAAAAATACCAGTTATGGCCTCATGACTATAAGTGAATGGGAACTATATTTGTTGTGAATGTTTCATCCTTATTTCAATAAGGGATATATTCACATTTCATTTAAGGATTTTTCTTCTCCTTTCTACTCTCCTATCAACTAATGTAAAATGTGCATTAATGGTAACTAGCCTTGTATCGCAATACCTAGGTGATAGAATATCAAAGAGGAAGTGTGACTCATTCCAAAGAAGAATGAGTGTCAGCCAAGGATAATTAAAAGGTTTTTGTCAATTTATTGGGAAGAGATTCGTATGGAAAGGATGACTGACTTGTATTTGGAGGAAGCCTGGCTTTGGAATGTGTGTTTGCTTAATAAGGATATGTTTGGATTTCATGATAGCAAGAGACAAACATTGATGGCTTTCTATTGTGTCAATTTAGCTAAGCTGGAACAATATTTTCCAGCATCTCAGTCCTATGCTTCGTGGGTGGGGTTGGCCACTACAGAAAACTATGCGTGATATTTGGAAAGTAGACATGAATAATAGCGTGATTGACATAAGGGTCAATGTAGGATCAGGCACACTATATAGCTCATGCATAGTGATAGGGACTTGCTGATCTTCCTTAAAGCAGTAGTGGGACATCCGCATTTCTTACCACCTGCAAAATATCCTTCTACTTCTCTGACTCCTGCTCTAAGTATATGTCTGTTTCTTAGCACATAGCACCAGTTTATTCTACAGATAAACCATATCGTTGAAGTTGGACATTGGAAGCATTGAGATACCAGCAAATGTTTCGGTTTATACTCAGGGGTTCTAATTCATCCTCACAAATTTCACTTTACCCCATTCTCCTCTATCTTTATTTTCTTATGTACAGTTCGACCTCTTCACTTCAGAGCCACACCAGGTACAGGAACAACCACTGTAGGTAAACTGTTTAACCACCCCCACAACTGCATCAACACATCTTTTTAAATATATTTTATTATACACCATTCTTAGTTTCCCTTTATTAATGGAACTAAGACTGTAGAAATACCTACAAATGAAGTAAGATTTCCTAAACTTCTCTTTTTTAAACCATCCCTAGTTTAAACAGACATATGTAATTATAATAAAGAATTGATCTAGAATCCTTCAGTATCGTTTAGTCATTTAAACATAGTATGTGCTAAATTAATAATTATCAAATAAATTATAGTAAATATTTATACTAAATATGCATAGTATATATTTATATATAGTAAATATTATTAATAAATAAATTATAGTACATAAATTAATAATTAGTAAATAATATTAGTAATAAAAGTAAACTTTTATTTTTCAATAATAAATACATCCACACTCAACAATATTATTGAATTAAGTCTCTATTAATTATACAAAAACAAAATAATCCACAAATTTTGAAGTCTCATATTTGGATTAGAGACCAAATATAAATTAATTTATAGGATGAAGTTAATCAAGGTTAAGATTATAAAAAGTTAGTATGATTTGTTTTTATGATCAATTGATAATTCTGTTTTCATACTTTTTATTGATTTGCTGGTTCTAAATTATTGATAAGATGAAAGTGAATATTTCAGGCTTTCCCAAGGTACATTTCATTACATATGGTAACATTCCTTCTGACATGCAGAAAATAAATTATATGGAATCACTAAAATTTTACATTTTATATTTGAATTAGGAAATGTGTTTAAAAAGTATGAATTTTATATGGATTTTTATCAGGTGATTCCATTTGTAGGTTAAGGATAATCATTATAATGCAAATTTAAAGGGTTAAAAGAATTTTAAATTTCTTATTTCATACTTTTTTTTTGAAAGCTAATATTTCTCAGCTTCAGTTAGTGACTGTGATGAAGAGTAAAGCCAAAATAAAATTGAAAACTGTCTAAAACATTTACTAATGATATGGGATGATGTGTAGGGTTTGCTTTAAAATACTGTGATGAGACAGGGAGGAAGAAGAAGGAAATACAGATGAAACAATACTAGTTCAGGGCTGATGAAAGCTGAAACTTCCTCAGAAGAGTCTTCCTGGTAGATCCTAAGAGCTGCAGGATGAAGGCTGATCCCCAGAAAAACCAACCAACTTTGACCTAGCCCACCTGCCAAGTGAGGGGGCGTCTAGAGATTGAGTTCAATCACGCCACTGGTGATTTAATAAAGTGTGAGTATGTCATGGAGCCCTGACAACTCTTTACATTGAGCTGAATGGAACTTTCTGATTGTTAAAACACGTTGGTTGCTGTGCCTGACAAGAGATACGCCTTGATTCCATGAGGAGATGTCTCAAAAGTTTTCCATCCCCTTTCAGAGCTAATGTTATATGTGTGTGTGTATATAAGATTTCCTAAACTTCCTATATATATCTGTATATGCTTTAGTAAATCTACATTTAAAAGTATAACACTTCCATGTTCTGTAATCATTCTAGAAAGTTATGAAACCCAAGGGGCTCACAGGAACCCATGAATCTGAAGCCAGATGGTCAGAAGCACAGATAGTCTGGGACTCCTTATGAGAATTGCAGCTGGCCTCTGAAGTGAAGTGGTTATGGAGGACTTTGTCCATAACCTTCAAGGACTTTGATAACTCTAGGTGGTCAGTGTCAGAATAAAATTGCACTACACTTAGCTAGCTGGACTAAACATAATAATGATAAGTTATAAATTTCTTTTGACATGAATTTTCCTTTCAGGTTTAGCCTCTTGTTTCCTCCATCTCTGTCCCTCTACTTTAGTTTAAATTGGTATTTTAAAAACACCAACATGATTATGTCCTAAACACATCACATTATGTTCATGCCCATGCTCAGGTCACCCCTTTGTCTAGGATGTCTTTCTTATTGCACTTACGGATTGCTGAGGAGCAAGGACTGAGTCTACTATATGCAGCTCAGTAATCACTTCTCCAGGGTGCTTTCTCAAATGCCCACACCCATGGCCAAGGATTTGAGTAAGGTACAGTTTTAGTATTTTCATCACACCTCTACGCTTCTCTGTTCTTATATTTGTGCATTATTTCAAAGTGCTCACATAACTGTTTCCCACAGCACACTGCTAATTTGTATTTCCATATTTCTATATCCAGAACCTAGCTGAATGATTACACAAAATGCATGTGCAGTGAGAACTTATTGAAATTATTTAAATGAAGTGCAAGTATTTGTATATGTCTTTTAAAATGCTTATTTTCTGTTCTCTACATCCAGGCTTAATGTATCATTTACCTTCAGAAGTAAGTTGTTTGTATTATTTAATTAATTTTAAATAAACAAAGTTTTTTCTGTTAGATGAGGAGAATTGTTTGTTTTTCGTTCTTTTTTTTCTGTAAATTTCCTTCAAGTTCAGTCTGTTCCAGTTGCTTTTTGCATGAGTGAACACAATTATGCATGTTTTTGCCTCTCAGTTTGAAATGTCCTTATGCATCTTCATAAAATATTTTATAATTACACTATAATTAGGCCATATGAGTTCTAAATAATACACACATATATATTAGGTTTGACAATACTTATTACCAAAATAAGACATTTATAAAAAAGGATGGAATACCATGCTCTGCTTTTCAAAACGTAAACTTGATGGTTACACAAATACCACATTTATGAGTCAAGATTATCAACTACTGAGTTGTGAAATAATCCCTAATTATTTGACTAAAGTAAATCTTCATTATACCAATTGGACTACTTTTTCCCTCTAGTGTATAAAGTGCAGACTAGCTTAGGTCCAACAAATAGTAAGACTGTGTCTAGCATATCACTTATTTAGATAGTGAGTAAAAATTCAATTACTCTCCATGAATAAACGATATTTAAATTAGAGAATTGATAATGGAAACTTTTTTGAAATTATGGAGGCTTCTGTGCTGTCACTGCAAAAGTGATTAACAGAAATGATCAAATTCTGCTCAAAGACAAATTTTATAGGAACGGGAGTATTTTGTGTCTTATATAAAGAAAGTGCAAAATGATACATTTGTATCTGTTTATACCATTTCATTTTCTTCCAAGTGATTTCAATTACGTAGACATGGGTTGAATTATTCACACTCAAGAGTCTCCCTTCCATCCAAGCTATTGTGTCCACTTGCAGTCTCTGTTATGGTTTAAAACTTAAAATAATATATAATTTCTGTTAAAGATGTTTTAAATGACCATTAGAATAGGAAATAAAAGTGAAATCTTTCAGCAGCAGTGAAAACCATGCCTTGCTGACGACTCTACACGAATGTTCCAATTTAACAGTATCTACGAATGAATGAATATAGACATGAGATCAGAATCACTGGATGTTGCTGAAGATTGCCTAGAAAGTATCACTACATCGATTCCATCTATCTATTTGCACATGTGTAATTTAGATTAGAACATTTTTGTATTTACAGTAATCTACCTCTTTTATGCAAATCTAGAAAATTCCATCCTATTTCGCTGATTTTTAAATTTTTTTCATTTCTCTGATTTTTAACTCTCACATTTCCTGAAATACTGAGCTTAAGCTGCCTTCCCACTGGAGACTGGCTCAAAATTTATTTCCCTTTTCTTTAGTACTATTGACAGCATAGCATAATGTAGGATTTTATTATTCTCTAACTGCATAAACCGTGCTCATTCAGTCAGATGATGATTAAATAATCGTCTTTCAAATAATCTTATCTTTCTATTTTATTTCTCTCCTTCAACAAATACCTCAAGAAATGGGGTCCCAAGCACTGAATGGATATCTTACACATGCATGACTAATTAATAAATTCACTGATTGACTGTACTTTCTATGCATTATGTTCCTTGCAAAGAAACCTTCCAAAGTGGAAAGTAAGCCTTGGACTAAAGAATTTGGGTTAAAAAAAAAATCTTTTTCCTTGTGGGATTAAGCTTGTTTAATTCATATTTAAACTAAATAGTCACCCATACGCAACTTCTTTATTTGAATATGGAGAACGGGGAAAGCAGGAAAAGGGAAGTCGACAATATAAATATCACCATAAAGCCAACATTCCGTGTGCTCCTCTTGGCTCTGTCAAATATTAGCTCTTTTATCTTAAACAAATTATCTTAACTTCTGTGTCTTAATGTGTTCATAAATGAAATGTGGATAGCTTGTAACCATTTCATACTTTCCTTGGTAGAGAATGGCTAGAAATTAAATTCGAAATTGCCAGAAAAATCTGAAATATATATGTATGTATAATATGTACAGAAATATATAAATAGACTGAAGGAAGAAGAAAGAGATCTCTCTGAACAGTCAGTCAGCAACAGCACCTCTTCCAGACAGACGTCCTTGCAGCACCAGGATGACCCACCAGGACTGAAAGGCAGGAGAGGTCTGGAGCCTGGTTCTTTCCACAGAGAGAGGGGACTCTAGGCTGCAGGCCAAGCACCATTCATTCATTCAGAGCATCACCCATGACCATCTGAGCCCCTCTCCACATGGCTGCAGGCTGCCAGCTGATGTCAGACCACTGTGCCAGATGTTGCCACATGTGAGGGCGTGCCATGCAGCAGAGCTATCACCCCAGTGATACCCAGCTGTGGGTACGATGAACAGGAAAAAGAACACCAGACCCAGCAGCAACTTCAGTTCTCGTTGCTGCTTCCAAGATCCTGAACCTGAACTACAAACAGGCAGACTGTATGGGTTACCTATGTGGAGGGTGCAGCCCAGTTCACGGCTATCCCTATACCAGGAGCTGAAGAAACCGTGAAAGAACAGAAGCAAAGGAATTGTCAGAAACGTCAGTACACTGAGCCCTGACTGCATGTGTGAAGCAAATTAAGATGTGCCTGTGCCCTGGGGAAGCAGGGACAAAACAGCACGATCCTTCCTCACCATGGAAGAACTTGGTGGGAGAACAAGGAAAACAGTAGGACAAAAACCTCTAAGGCCCATTGTAAAGGGTGTGGACTCTACAAAGAGCATGTCAGAACAGGGAAAGAAAAACTGGAAGGGTGCTGATATACCGTGTGGGGCTAGTCTCAGGGTAGTGATGGGGTTGAGTGGTAATGGGCTGCACAGTGAAATAGTCACATTATTCCAGAAAGTCTTAATTGGAGAAAGTTTGCAGTTATCCGACCAGTCTTCGTATTATAGATGAAGTCACGAGTCCCATTATGGCCACAGTAAGGGCCACAGTTTCCAGGCCAGATCTGGCCCCTCACTCAATAGCCACAGCTTGGCCACAGAGGCAGTGGTCAGTTCGTCCATACTTCTGAGCCTTGGCATTCTCTCTGGGAGCTCTCGGTCCCTACGGGGCCTCGGCCCCTGTTGCTAATGGGCTGGCTGAGAAGGCAATAGGGAGACCAACCTGCTGATGGCTCCACCCACACCATGGATTTAACTCTGAACTGTTATCTAAGAGCACCCACAGCCTCTAGGGTGATAAATCTCTCCGTTCTTTCATAGGTTCTGTGATTGACCTCAGATTGAATGCTGAGATGAATGATAAACAATAATTGCATAAGAAAAAGGAGACATATATAAATATTGAGCTTTATTAATATCAGAATCAATATAGAGTAAGTTATGAGTTACATGGATAGGGATATAGATAGGTATGCACAGTTCATAACATACCCTGTACAACCATCCCCACATTAGTATGTCATTCTTAGAGATTCCTTCAAGACTACTTGAGAAGTTTTTTATGGATCTATTCAGAAAATAATACTAAAAGTACTCTTTCTCCTGGGAAAGAATTCTTTCTCATAAAAGAGGGAGTTAAAGTGTTTATTTTGACTAGAAGAAATTCTCCGGGTCAGGAAGAGAATAGTGTGCCAAAGAGCACGTGTCATTCACGGGACATTCTGATTCAGCCTACAGGGACTGACTGTTGCCTGCATCCTAGGATGAAAGAAATGTGTCACCAAAATGTTTGTCTGACATTTAGAGCAAACAGTAACATAGTCCTATAGCCCACCTATGGTGACAAGAATTATTGTTATCTAGCAATATTTGATACCACCACAAGGCAACTATAATAAAAAACTAAAAGAGTGGAACTGGAATGTTCTTAACACATTTATCAAAGAAATGATAAATGCCTGAGGTGATAGCCCAATGACCCAGATTTGGTTAATTCACGTTGTATGCCGGCCGCAAAATGTCACACATGCCTTATAAAAGTATACATCTATTATCTACCTATAGCAATTAAAAATTTAAAAAATACATATTGAAAGAATTATTGTCGGCAACTTG
The DNA here is from genome assembly GCA_963574575.1 of Galagoides demidoff. Lineage (NCBI taxonomy): Eukaryota > Metazoa > Chordata > Mammalia > Primates > Galagidae > Galagoides > Galagoides demidoff. The sequence continues at coordinate 12,917 of CAUYQV010013849.1, forward strand.
CCATATGTACAAAGTCACCTGAGACACACTCAGAATAAGAAAAGGCTGTCAAGTCAATTAGTTTTTGCGTCCCCAGTGTGAGGGGCATCTATGAAAATAGATTTTATAGTGGTTTTAAATTGTGTGTGGTTTGGCAGTGGTTTTCTAGCATTTTCTCATATATTTGGTAGTCCTGATCCCTCTCATCAGTAGCAGGAATTGTTCATGACAAGAAACAAAAAGAAAAAGTTGGATATTACACAATAATTCATTATGCATTATATATGCTTTACCTAAAAGTTCTAAATAGCAGAAAAAAATTTAAAAACCTAGACTTTCATTCTAATCTATTGTTCTTTGTACTGTGCTCAGCCACTATTCTTACCTAGATTTTCATATGTCATTGGTGAACAAAGTCATCTTAAAAATACTTGAAAGGTCCAGAGTGTAGGGTCATTCCTTGAAAATTTGATTCATTAGGCCACAAGCAATGGCTCATGCCTATAATCCTAGCCCTCTGGGAGGCCAAGATGGGCAGACAGATGACTTGAGCTAGGGAATTTGAGACCAGCCTGAACAAGAGTAAGGGCAAGAACCCCATCTCTACTAAAAATAGAACAATTGGCCAGGCATTGTGGTGGGTTCCTGGAGGAAGTCCCACGCAGGAGGGTGAGGCAAGAAGACCGACTGAGCCCAGGAGTTTGAGGTTGCTGTAAGCTAGGCTGACATCATGGCATTCTACCGCAGGGCAACACAGTGAGACTCTGTCTAGAAGAAAAAAAAAGGAAGGAAGGAAGGAAGGGAGGGAGGGAGGAAGGAGGAAGGGATGGAATGAAGGAAAGAAGGAAAACAAGATGTTTTAAAAAAGAAAATTCAGATTGATAGCCGGTTCAGGTAGCCATGGTTTTTGTAAGTCTTATTTACATCTCTCACATCTCATTGGATATGAGAGTTGGGAACCTTTGAAAGTCATCAACCTAGACTATTTTTAGACCTTTTTAAAACTGGTTATTATTCATCTAGTTTGAGAATTCAGCTTGTTGGGCTATCATAGTTCAGCCATACAATTAGCTGTAAAGTTTGGGAAAACTTTTAAGAACTTCATAATTCTCTTGCTTGTAATGATAGAATAAGACCGACTTAGGAGCAGCATTCTGAAGATTATAGGTATTGTGAGCTGACTGGGCTTAGGTACTCAATGAATGGGAGTTCTTATTAGGTCAAAATGATGATGTAATGAATATGGCTATGAATGTTATTTAATATGCTTTTTAAAATCACTTAATGTAAGAGTTATTTAATGATACATTTACAAACCACTTATTTTCTTATAACATTTTTACATAATTAGGTTAGGCTAGACATTATTACAATCCACAACAAATTCTTTAAAATTTAATGTTAAAATTGCTATTTTACTGAATTGACTTTCTTTTTATGCTATTTGTCAAAATAAATAAATTACTAAGTAAATGAAACACCTTTCCCGGGTAAACTATTTAGTTTATTGAATTAAATATCAATGAAGTATCACTATTTACTATTTTAACATGAGGAATGTTTTATGTTTAAAATTACCTCGTTGTTTGGTTTGTTTGTTGTGGGTTTTTCTTTTCTGGTTGGTTGCTGCTGTTGTGTTGTTTTTGAGACAGTCCCACTGTTTTTGATGACAGTATTCATCACCCTGAAATAGAGTACTCTGGCATATAGCTCACAATAACCTCAAACTCTTCGTTGCTTACAGCAACCTCAAATGCTTGGACTCATTGCTCATAGAAGCTGCAAACTCTTGGGCTCAAGTGATCCTCATGTCTCAGCTTCCCAGGTAGCTGGGACTACAGGAGCCCACCACAACACCATACTAAATTTTCTATTTCAGTAGAGACAGGGTCTCACTCTTCTCAGGATGGTCCTGAACTCCTAAGCTAAAGCAATCCACTGTGCTAGGATCACAGTGCTAGGATTACAGAGTGAGAGCCACTGAGTCCATTTTTTTTATTTAAATCCATGGCTTAGCACCAGTAGCACAGTGGTTATGGCCCCAGCCACATACACCAAGGCTGCCAGGTTCAAACCTGGCCAGGGCCAACTGGAACAAAAACATAGCCGGATATTGTGGCAGGCACCTGTAGTCCCAGCTACTGGGAGGCTGAGGCAAGAGAATTCCTTAAGCCCCAAAGTTAGAGGTTTCTTTGAGCTATGATGCTACAACTCTCTACCAAGGGTGAAATAGTGAGACTCTGCCTCAAGGAAAAAAAAAAAAAAAAGGTGGCACCTGTAGCTCAAAGGGGTAGGGGGCTCCGGCCCCTTATCCTGGAGGTGGTAGGTTCAAACCCAGCCCCGGTCAAAAACTGAGAAAAAAAATAAATAAATCCAAACACTTTGAAAATAAGTAATTTAAATATCAGAGTTGGTCAACTGATTTTTCCTTTAGGATTCTAAAGAATTCATAAAATTTATGTCTCAGTTAACCAAGTTCCAAAGGAATAGTCATTTATTAATGTTTTAGTACTTATTAGTCACTTAGTACTTAGTAGTCATTTACTAATGTTTTATTAATTACTACAAAAATGAAATTTTCCACTAACTTTTGAAATATTTTAGTATGAGAAATACAGTATATCTATTACTATTAAAGGTTCATTTTATGAACATGTTAATGCATAATATAGAATTTAATCCAGTTTTATAACTTCATATAAACATACAGAAAGATTAAAAATAATAGGAATTTATATTTGAATTTTCTAATCTTCCCTGTATAAAAACCTACACCTATAAAATGCTTGTTAGCCTTTTACCATACGCTGATACATGAACATACAAACGTGTGTGTAGCATCTACACATATTTTTTATTTTATAAAATATTATCTAGTAATAATGGTACAGTTTCTATTATTGCAGACTTGGCAATCAGTTTATATCATTCATGAAGAATTTCCCCAAGTAACATTTTTAGTTTTTTTTGTAAATAAATATGTTGTATGATAGCTTCTAGGTTTTAATAGAGAAATTAATAATTATAAAAACAATGATGCATACATGTCAATATTGTTCTGGAAGATACAAATAAACATTTTTCTATCTTCTAAAATTTAGCTATTTGAGAGCTTAAATTAATGAAAAATTATTTACCAAATATCTTTTTATGATTTTGCATTTTTTATAGTTCTAATTAGCAATGTTCATGACCAATATTTGTATTATAATCAGTGTTAGTATTCAGTATGATTCCGAGAAACAGCAGGCATTGACCTAATATCCACTCATATTTAAAAATTTGATCTTATTGCAAAGAGTTCTGAATACCTTCTATAAGGTTTTCAAAAGATATTATTAAATTTCTATAGCAACAAATAGCAAAAGAGGTAATAGAAGTGCAAGAGACCCACTTAATCTGCTTGATATTCAAATTGTGAAATCATAAAGGAGCTTCGGATCGTGAATGGAAACGTATAAGGAGAAACAAGAAAGAAAACATAATTGTTCAATTCAAGGCACCTTCAGTCAAATCGAGAACCAAGCATCTGATTTAATGGAAAGAAGAATAAATCCTGATTATACTACCAGAACAAATTAGTCATATTGGTTATAAGAAGACTGAATTTTTAATTCAAGTAAGGAAATAGTATTCTTCATAAAGAGGCTTCTGTGAAACCCTAGAAGATTAATAGGTTGTGAATAATAGAAAAATAGAAAGTATAGAAAGAAAAAAAAAGATACATAGTAGAGAAAGTGTCAATTTTATATCTTTTCAGAAAAATCAAAACGAGGGATCTGGCTGAAGACAGATTTGGAGATAAAATAGGAAATATAAAGGTAGACATTTCATTACGTAAGGCTTCAGGCAGGTGAACATAACAAATTTGGTTTTTAATGCTCATCAAACAGTTGTGAAGAGAATTTTAATTCATATTGTGTTTTTGGTAACAACTATTCAGAGTATAAAGGATGTTTAAATAAAGTCTCATTTTGAGTGAACAATTAGGCCATGGGGAGGCAAGGAGTTGTGAAATTTTTCATGGAGCAATAGAATAGGGTAGTAAGAAGGGAATAAAGAAATACTAAAAAATAATTGAATATATATTTTAAAGTTATGTTAAGAGATAACAGTGGCCTTGAAACTTCTAGTCTTCGTGATTGAGATAATAGGACATGCAAAATAAAACACTGTTTTACAAAAATTAAAATCAATTTAAAGTCTTACTGAATATGGCATTATCTGATTTCCTGAAAACCTACTAAAAATGACAATTTAACATGTTTATGTGTACTTTATATAAAAGATTTCTTTAGAAAATCCAAACTTACATGAATTTTAACATATTAGAGATCTAAGCAAAATAAGAAGTGGTTTCATTTAATAGAAAAGAGATTCGTACCTATAACAATCTACAAAATACTACTCTTGCTTTAAACTTTTTAAGAATGATTATTACTTTCCCTCATGATATAAATGATTAATTCTCAGGGGTAATGTCAGGTGATATAATTCAGTTTACTATATTTAAAAACATTCTCACCCTGGGCGGAACCAGAGGCTCAAGGAGTAGGGCGCCGGCCCCACCCATGTGCTGGAGGTGGTGGGTTCCAACCCAGCCCCAGCCAAAAATTGTAAAGAAAAACAAAACAAAACAAAACAAAATATTCTCACCCTAGTATTTGGTCAGTGGTAATTTTCTCAGGCTATTGCTCCCAACAGAAATTAAAAAGTTACATGTGACTTTTCACTTCATTGCGTGTACTTGTAAATACAAGTGTACAATTACGCATTATACATCATTAACAGATGCAACAAGTGGAGTGGAGCTTGCAAAGTCTTGCTAATGTTGCATGAACCCAAGAAGTTATCACAGAAAATCCCCAAGTTCAATTGTACTTCATCTCCTCAGTCTCGTGATACAAAAACATCCACCAAATCGTGCAGTGTGAGCTACAATTTCCCTACTTTCCCATGTGTCTCTGACACAGATGCCAGCAACATACCAAACGGATAAATTTTGCACTGCAAGAATGGTGAAGATGAAGGTGGAGCTGCTCGTTCAAAACTAATTATAAACTTGTGAATGAAAAGACTCTGGATTGATTGGGCTACTTTCTAATTCCTAGCACAATGATGATTTCAGGCCATAAAATGTTTAAAAACTTAAAGACTGGCTGTTTATGGTTTCATGATTCATTTATGACTTTACAAATTTCACAGAGCTCTTCTGTGTGTCTTTCAGGTTTTACGACATAAGGGTACTGCACCTGACAGACACCCGTGAAATGTGAGGTTGCCTACTTATGCTAACCTCAAAAATTATTAATGACAGTGACCGGGAAGAATAACAGAAAATGGTAAGTCCTGGTTCTGAGCAAAATTTCCTTTAAAATCGGATTTATTAGTTTTCCCATCCATTGCTTTTGTACTTCACTAACTTAAAAGCCCCTTAACGAAATGCGCTTTGGAAACATACTCTAAGAGTTAGTTATTGAGTAAGAGTCCAGTGCCTTCCTGGTTTTGTAGACGTTACCTAACATATTCTCCATTTTATTAGACTTAGTTTAAAAACCTGTTGTTTAAAGAAAAGGAATGATTGAATGATTAACATGGAAAAAAATCTTCACATGTAGAAAAATTCAGGAGATCCAGCTTGAAATGATGGCATTATAATAATAGCAAGGACAGAGAGAGCCCAAAAATGTAAATACAATTTAGGAAAGGAACAACAAAACTGTATTATCATTGTAATTCTCAATACAATTTTACTTTGTTATATTTATATTTATATTATATATATATATATTTATATTCCGATAACAAAAATGAATGCAAGTCATAGTGAGCACCTCGTGTAACTACAGGAGTCAAATGTGACTTGCACATTACAAATTTAAAACGAATTTTTTTCTTTTCTTAAAATATATCTGTATGTTTTAGTTCTCTCTGTATTTGCAACAAGTCAATAATGAGCCCCGCAGTCTATCAGCACCTTAAAATCATTCATTTGATTGTCACATTTTTAATAGGTATGATTATTAACAATTTCCTCGTATAGATGAGGTGCCTGAGGGCCTAGCAAGCATCATTAATAAAGCTTACCCAGTTAGAACAGGGGAAGTCTGCACTTCGAACAAGTAAATATTTTCCTCTGATCATACTTTCATCTTTGTGCTCACTATCCCTCAGACTCTTCAGTGTAGACTATTGGTGTTATGTGCATTTAGGTCAGCTTTCATCTCGGATTCCAAGATTTTCCCTCTGACAGGTGAATTGTCTGTTGACTATGCCTGGCTCTTTCTTCTATTCCCGAACCTCAGTGAATTATTCAGCAAGTGTAATAATATCACTTTCATATGACTGCAATTAAATTTAGAATCTGTGCCCTCAGCTTCAAATTAATCAATTGTCAGAGTGTGTGTTTCTCTATTGTCTTTCTATTTAATCTTAATAACGAATTGAAATGACTCGCCCCATCCCTGCACTGTTAACTCTAATTTGAGCCTTTGGCATTTGCGTTTCAAGGTCTTCACAGTTTCATCTTCTTAGTCATAATGATCCATTTTGAAAAGATGAATATGAACTAAGCTACCAATACAAACATGCAATTAGATGGTAGCACGAGTTCTTCTTTCCCAGCGTCTATTTTTGTTGTAATCAGTATTGGTTTGCATGATTTAAAAACGTTTAACATAAATCAGATTTCTGAGAGGGGGCTTTGCATGCTAAAGATGTGGCTTCTTGGAATTTCTTTTTAGAAATTTTCAAGCACCTCTTTTGCTCTCATCTCGGTCTTTGATTTGTCTTTGATGCACACCACCCTTTATATAAAATTTAGAGATTGATTTAGGCATTAAATTTCTGAAGGAGGTAAAAGCGGCTCATCATCTTTCTTCGGCTTAAAAGGGTTAGATCTACATTAAGATCACTTTCCATTTCTCTTGGGCCTTTTTATATTGTGTTCTTAGGTGAGAACAATGAATTACCTGACAGAAAAAGGTTTCACCTGCACTGCCAAATTTCCACTGCATGATAAAAGGATCTTATGCAGTTTTTATACCGCCTGTAATGGCTGCTGGCAGGCAACTGTGACAAGCCAGGGCCAGACAGCGCCTTGATTTCACAGATCACACAAAACAGGTAGTGAACCAGGGACAGGGGTGAAGCGAAGGGTAACTCCAACTCACTTCATTTAGAAGAGGCATGGCTCACATTTGACTTTCCACCTTTGAACAAAATTGCAGCATTTGCAATAAGCCAAACTTTCCAAAAGGAGAAATAGTTTGGAAGATTACTCAAACGGGCAAGAAATGTATTGCAAAGCAAGACTCATGCTGTATAAAACGGTTCAGAATGAACTTCAAAAACAAAACACAAGGTGAAAAGCCAGACAGAAGAGCACATATTATATAATTCCATTCATATCAAATGCTCAGAGTGCACAAATAAATACAGACAGGAAATTGACTAATGAAAAACAGGGACTGGGGTGGAAAAGGGTTTAGGATGGGACTGCCCATGGGTCTGTCTTTTGGGGATAATGAAAATCTTGTGGAATTAAACAGTGATGAGTGCCATCCAACTTAATGAATATAGCAACACCAACTTAATTGGGCAACTTAAAAGATGGATTATTATGATAAATGCATTAAATTTTAAATTATCGTCTCAGACATAACATTTTGAGGTCAAAAATTGTGGATGAAAGCATGATAAATTTCATCAAATGCTAAGGAGTCTAAATTTAATAAGAATACATATTCTAAAGTTTGTTATGCTCAGACACTTGACTAACTCTTAGAGTAGAATATAAAGAACGTAAAGTGAGATAATACAGATAATAGCTGAGGCAGGAAACTTTCAAATATATTTTCTTTTACGGAGAGTATGAGATTAGAAATCCAGGAGTCGCTACACTCTTACCCTAAAAGTATTTAAAAAATGACCTTACAAGGTATGCTCATAGCATCAAGTGATTCAAAATTTTTTTTAAAAGCCCAAAATCAAGAAGACAAACAAGGGTGGTGCCTATAGCTCAGTGAGTAGGGCACTGGCTCCATATACTGAGGGTGGCGGGTTCAAACCTGGTCCCTGCCAAACTGTAACACAACATAGCCGGGCTTGGTGGTCGATGCCTGTAGTTCCAACTACTTGGGAGACTGAGGCAGGAGAATTGCCTAAGCCAGGAGTTGGAGGTTGCTGTGAGCTCTGACTCCACAGCTCAAGGGCAATAAAGTGACACTCTGCCTAAAAAAAAAAAAAAAAAAAAAAAAGGAAGACAAAGTAAGCCAAGAAAAATATATATCACATTTTTTTTAGTTCCAGTTTTAATTTTAAGCATCCATACATACTTTAATATCATATTCATTCTGAAGTGTAGATTTCTGGGGCTATTAAGAATTTACCTTTTTCTCTCTCGTTTTTCATCACTTTCCAACTCCCTTCTTTCCAGGGGTGCACACCATGAAGTTTTGTTTTAATGAAATGATACGTTAAAACTTCTTCATACCAAATAAACCCATGAAGTTTATATGCTAATATTATAACAATTTAAATGTGCTGTGGTTAAGTATATTGCTTATTTTAAAGCGATTGTGTTTATGGCTTACTCAGAATGTTTTCCCCCTACACATTTTCAAATGCAGCTGAAAGCACAGTAAAATGTTGGCAATGGAGGAACTCTAGCCAAAAACATTTATTACTCATACAAGTCCCTTCATTATATATTTCTCAGTAGAAAAGAAAATGTCCAAAAAGGCATCTGATTTTCTGCACCTGTATTGCAAACCGTTAAATGGCACATGAAAATAAATTTTTATGTTCGGATTTGTAGTTACTTATTTTTACTTGCTGAGCAATCTCTTTAATGACAGAAAGCAGAAATGTGGCTTGGCATCATGAAGCTAACATTTTAAGATTTACAGAGAAAGAACTAAAAGAAAAAAACACGAAGAAGATTAGCAGAAAGTAGAAGGCTATTTTTAGACTTAAAAATGGTTATGGGTTATGAAAATGGTTATATACTGAGCATCTAAGAGAAAATAAGTTATTTTCATAGATAATATCAAGTAATTCTACCCTTATACCTACAACTCATCAGCAATAATAACACTAAAATATTTGAAGTTATAAAGCCATCAACCAGGAGGCACCTGTACCTCAAAGGAGTAGGGCTCTGGCCCCATATGCCGGAGGTAGTGGGTTCAAACCCAGCCCTGGCTAAAAACTGCAAAAAATAAAAATAAAAAGAATAAATAAAGCCATCAACCTTTCCTAAATTCCCACAATTTAATAAGGGGATGTTTATATGTTAACATTTTAATAAGATTAGACAATATTCAGTTTGAATAAATCACCCTTACTATACAGCCCGTCATAGGCAATGTGCACGCACGCGCACACACACACACACACACAGAGGGGAGAAATGAAGAACAAAAGAACCACCAGAGGTGCTTCCCTCATCTCCATTTGACAGATGCTGGTAAAGTGTATTTTGTAAAATTTGGCATTTACAAAATTATTTGTAGAGTTGTTTGTAAACACATATTTGTGATATTTAAATTCTGCCATTTTAAAAGATGAATTATTATGATCAACTGATTGTTATTATTTTTTTACCCACAGCTTTCTGGAAAGGCAAAAGAAGAAGTTAACTTGGCCACAGTGATGCAAAGCAGCCGAAAACACGGGTTCAAATCCATTTACATCAGGTGAGACAGTGTAGCCAGAATCTCTCTCGGGGTCTGCTGGGTCCTTGGTCTTGGAGCTCTGAAGAATGAATCCATGGACCACTCAGGTAAGGGGAAGGGCAGGTTTAATTGATGGATATGAAGTGTCAGGAAGCTTCCACTGCAGCAAAGAGGGGATCCAAGTGGGTGGCTGATTTGTGCCCTCTGTCTAGGGATTTCCATACAGTTTTCATACCCTGCAGGCAAGGGAACTTTGGGGATATGGAATGAATGCCTGGAATATGTCACAACTGGTGCCAAAGGTCATGGGCAAAGGTTAATTTCAAAACTAACCCTGTGTAGGAATGTGGTCCCACTGAGATGCACTTATCTGCTCTGGGATGGGCGGCTTTTTGTTCAGGATGCATTCCCTGGCCTGGGAGAGGTGGCCCAAATGGTCAGGTTGATTGTGTGTGTGTTACATTTATCTATCTATCTATCTATCTATCTATCTATCTATCTATCTACCTATCTATCTATCTATTTTTGTTTGGGTTTCATTGAGGGTAGAAAGAATTAGGTTGCATTGATTGGACTTGTTAGATAAAGCCCCTCTTATACTTCTGCCCCTCCCCCGAGAGGTGTGCCAAACACCATGAACCCTATCCCCTCCCCTCTTCCCGTCTCCCTGCTCCCTCATTCCCCTACCCCCACCTTGTATTAGCTCATCTACTCCCTTCATCTTAGAATTGAGTACATTGGATTCTTGCTTCTCAATTCTTGTGATGCTTTTCGGAAGAATGTGATCAGGCTGACTTTTACCACCCTATTTGTGCCTAGAGACGGGGCATGTGGTGAGGCTGATTATTGAGCCTAGGATCAGAAAATGGGGGTCCCTGTTCATCCCTGAGCTGGAGAACCCTGTATCGATAGAGTTACAGGCCATGCTGATACCATAGTCCTTGTGTCGGGGACAATATCATTGGGTCAAAAATTTCATTAATGAAAATGATGGTAGTGTAAGATAGAATTTATTCATGGAATTTGAAGAGAAAACAGCATGTTTTCAAAAAAATTATGTTATATTGCAAAAATTATCATATTTGGAAGCATAGACTAGTTTCATGTGCAGATTCCAGAAATCTGTGTATTTCCTGCCTTAAGAGCATCTGACTATATGAATTTTAGTGTTTAACATTTTATAAGCAAAGAGCTTCCCAGAATTTTAAAATATCAACAAAACATCATCCTTGTAACCTATATAAAATGTTCATAATCACTTAAATCAAGCATTATATGTATAACATATTATTTTCATTGATGTTCTTATAACTCACATGATATATTATACCATAGCATGATTTCTTTGACCGACCATTACTATATATTCTCTACATAGAAAATGACATTTCTTTTTTGCTTTATATATTACCATTAGAAAATTTACTAACATTATCACACTTTAATGCAGTGGTTCTCAGCCTTCCTAATGCCTCCTAATGCCATGACCCTTTAATACAGTTTCTCATGTTGTGGTGACCCCTAACAATAAAGTTATTTTCGTTGTCACTTCATAACTGTAATTTTGCTACTGTTATGAATCGTAATGTAAATACCTGATATGCAGGATGTATTTTCATTGTTACAAAGGGTTGCGACTCACAGGTTGAGAACAGCTGCTCTAATGTATGTTTATATGTAATCCATTCCAGATTAAAGAATGCTAATGTAATTTTGATACTGTAATACAGATACATGTGTTATATGTATCAGTTTTACAAAATTAGCAAAAACAACAACACAGTATTATGGCCAGAATTTAAATATGACTCAAGTAGGCAGTCCCACCATACACACACACACACACACACACACACACACACACACACACACACACACATATATATGGTAGAGGTTCTCAACCTGTGGGTTGTGACCCCTTTGGGGGTCAATTGACCCTTGCCCAAGGGGTCGCCTAAATACATCCTGCTTATCATATATTTACATTATGATTCACAACAGTAGCAAAATTATAGTTATGAAGTAGCAACAAAAATAATTTTACGGTTGGGGGTCACCACAATATGAGGAACTGTATTAAAGGGTTGTGGCATTAGGAAGGTTGAAAACCACTGATACATAGTATCACATATATATGAGATTAATGTCTCTATTATCATCTCAAATCTCAAGAAAAATTAGCATTGGTGGAGATAATATTTAACAATTCATTTTCAGAGACTTTCTTCAAAATTTTTATATGTGTTAATATATATATAGTATCATATATATAAGATATATACATATAGCTTATATCTTATATATGTTTAACAATTCATTCTCAGAGACTTTCTTCAATATATTTTCTCAACATACTTTCTCTCTTATGTATATATGATGCTATATATATATAAGAGATATATAGATATTTTAACACATATAAGAAATTTTGAAGGCTCTGAAAATGAATTGTTAAATATTATCTCCATCAAAGCTAATTTTTCTTGAGATTTGAGATGATAATAGAGACATTAGTTTAATTTTGAAATATGGGAGGGTTGTCTCTTTATAGACCAAAAGATCACATTTATTGGCTGTCACTGCTCCTTGGTCTATGCCCATTCTGGTTGACTAATTGTTAGTCAAATGAATCAGTTTCTTCTATGCCAGCCTGGGTGGAGGGGAGGATTGATATGCACATGATTCCACTGAACGGCAGTATTCTCAGATAGCATGTTATCATAGGATGTGTATCTTTCCCAATTCAACTTAAAGCAGTTAGTCAAGACTTGATTCTTTGTTGAAGGAAACCTAGAAAATTAGAACACTGACATTCTTCATGTTTACAAGAAAGACAAATAGTAAGCCAAGCTAAGACAAATCAAGGGTAGTGAGGGCGTGATAGAATATTCTTCATTGTTTTGTTGCTGTTGTTTTTGTGCAGTTATTTCATGCTTGTTTTTGTTTTTTAACTCCAGTAACTGAATTTTCAAACCTATTGCTTTAAAGTCCACCTTTTTGTTCAAGGGAAGCAACTGGAATATAAAATGGAAAAATATAAGGCAATTTATTTGCCTTATCTAACTCCAGAAAGAAGCCATTATTTCCCCTTGCTCTGTTGTCTTAATCCCCATGGTGAGGACAACATGTGAAGGTGTTGCCAGTGATGGTGACGGATCATTTCTACTGACACAGTCAAGATATTAATGCCTTTTAAGTGGACCTCAGTGGTGCTGATCCTTAAAATAATGTGAAATATACAATATGTAAGGAGAAACTACAACTCAGTAGTAATTTAGAAACCTAATAATTCATTTAACAATGGGAAAATTACTTAAATATATAAATTTTCATAAAAGATATACAAATGATCAACAGTTATATGAAAAGATTTTCATATCACTAATCATCCTATAAATAAAAATCAAAACCACAAAACATTCACCTCACATCCATTAGAATAGTTACTACTAAAAAACAAACAAATGGGGCGGCACCTGTGGCTTAAAGGCATAGGGCGCTGGCCCCATATGCCAGAGGTGGTGGGTTCAAACCCAGCCCTGGCCAAAAACTGCCCCCCCCAAAAAAAAAAGAAAGAAAGAAAAACAAACAAAGATAAGTGCTAATGAGGATATGTATCAATTAGAACTGTTGCAGGATGTTTTGTGGAACCTAAAATGGAATGCCTGCTATGGAAAACAGTATGGAATTTCCTCAAATGTTAAAAACAGAATTACTGTATGATCCAGCAAGACATGATGTCCATCTAGATAATATCATTGCTGTAACTATCACATATTTTATAAATTGTTTTTAATAACATACTTAGTGTCATAAAACCAGTACTTTTTCTTTCAACATATATTTTTTTGCTACTGCTATATGCTGTGAAATAATGTATTTTTATTAAATCAATATTTTAATGTATAATATTTACTCTTTTTTTGGCAGCTTTGGGCCGGGGCTGGGTTTGAACCCTGCTACCTGTGGCATATGGGGCCGGCGACCTACTCCTTTGAGCCACAGGCACTGCTGTGTAATGTATACTTTTTATTGAGCAACAATAATGATATATTAATGAGCTTTCATATTTTAATATCCTGGAATAGCCCATGTCATAAAGTGTTCACTATTCTGGGATGGAAACACATAATTGAGTTTTATGTTCAGAGCAGGAATGTATGGGGAAGGTAAAGACAGGCCAGAGTCTGAAACTCACAAAAACATGTTAATTAAATGGCCTTGTGCACTCATTAAGGTAATAGTCTCTGAGTCACATGCATTTCTCATTTTAGGGAAGGTAACAATTCTCTGAATTTTATCTCTGTCACCAAAAATAGAACTTGGGAATATTGATATTTCTTATGCTAAACTAGATAACAGTGCCCTTACGCTGGTTTTTGCTTATCTCCCTAATGACTCTGCGGAGTCATTCTATTTTTCTACTCTGTATCTTCTTTATGATAACCAGCAGAGCTATACAATTGCAAGGTAGGCAGCCCTGATCTGGAGTGCTGGTGTTTGAGCTTCTATTCATCGGTCAGAGCACTCACAATTAGGAGAAAACTTGTTCATACGTAAAACCCAGTGCTTAAATAAAATTCAAAGAATGAGGAAAATCTTCATCTTTACTCCGTGGCCTTCTGCAACTGAAATAATTCTTACAGGGGTTGAGAGAGTCCAAATAAAAAGTACAATACAAATATATTTTTCTTATTGAACATTGAAAGTGTACGGGGTGAATATTTGGTTAGATGACAGAGTATAGAGTCATGAGTGAACCTCAGTCCACCATCTCAGTGCCTTGTCTTGCCTTTAGGATTCAATTGAAAATAGTTTTGCCATGGGGAGCTGAGAAAACTTTTAAAATGGTATTTCAACCTTTGTTTCTTTTTAAAAGACTCCTTTTTGGAGGCATTTATATAGTTAATAAGGTACAATTTCAGGGGGTTAAGTCTGGATAATTGATATGAATGTTAAAATCTGAGGAGCCCTGCTAGAACAATGGTTTTCAAAATGCTGTCAGCAGACCAACAGGGGAGATATCACCTTGGAACTTTCAAGAAATGCAAAAGAGAGAAACAGAGGGCTCGTGTACTCAGAAACTCTAGTGGAGGGGCTGAACCCAGTAATGGGTGTTTTAGTAAGCTTTGCAAGTGAGTCTGATCCGTGCTAAAGTTTGAATATAGATGATAAAGTGATTCAAGGTAGTTGATATGAATATTGGCAGTAAGACTTACCAAGAAGGTAAGTAAACGTCAGTAATTGACTAGAAAATTGTCAAGTTCATTACAAAAGTTCTTCCTAGAAAAGTTATGTCTGCGTCTAAATATAACTAATGAGGAAAAGTTTCTTTCAAGACTCTCTCCAATTTATGGTTCTATAACCCTGCCATGAAAAGGCTAGCATAGGAAAAAGAGAAGAAAGTTAACTTATTAATTTAAATTTATTTAATGTCTTTTACATTACAGAAGCTTTTCTACAATCACTATTTAATTTATTTTTATCCTCAAATTCACTAAGAGATTGTACAGGAAATGTCACATACACTTTTCAAGAATGAGGAAGAAGACCGGGGCTTAAGGTGAAATTACTTTCTTCAAATCCCATGGCTAAGAATAAGCACAGCCAGAACTTTTGACTTTGAATCTGGTATCTAGTAAATGTGTTTTCAGAAAGAATTAAATAAAGTAACATTTTTTTGCTTGTCAAGCATAACTAATTCATGTATTTTACTGCGTATGCATGTGTATGTACATGTGTGTAGAAGTGTCTGCGTATGCCAGGAGATTCCCCGCTATTTCAGAAAAGGAAACAGAGTTTTACTTGAAGTTCAGAGATATAATTAAAATAATCACACCCAAGATCTCTAAAAAGATTCTGAATAGATTGCAGATTGCTTAAAAGAAGAATATAATCAAGCAAATCCGGAGAGAATTTAATAGAAATTTCTCCAGACTTAACTCTACTGGTGCAGTAGAGAGACTATAATCAAGAGGGATTGTCTTATTTTGTTTTTAGCAGACTGCATGTCCTTATATTTCTCTTTGTCACAATAAATACTTACCTGAAAACGCTCATGTGACCAACCTTTTAACAAATCTTTCTGTGTGAACAATTTCAATCTGAAATACCATTTCAAAATGAGAGGTTATTTAAAACCCATTGGGTTCCCTAATAATTCATTTACATTTAGGACTTTGAGAGTTAGTGATAGGAAATGCTCTGTCCATTACCACCAATACTCTACTACCTTGATCCAAAAATGAATTCACTTTGTTTTAATTATGAAGAAATAGAAATACATGAACCAAGTAAAAATATAAATTGACTTCATGGGCAATCTTTCTCTCTCTATTCACATATTACTTTGCATATGTTACAAGGTTGATTATTTTTATTTGATTTCATTTCATTATCCATATCTATATGGAATTCATTTAAAGTAGGCATCTTTTAGAAGCTAGGCATCATGCCAGGTCCTGTGAACTCCGTGGTGAATACCAAAAGTGTTGTGTTTTTGGAAAAGAATATAATGAAAATATGACATATGCAATAAATATTATGAATGTGGAAGTAAAAAACAACTATGGATCTAACTTAGACAAGGGAGAGCCCAAGGCATATCTAGAACAAGATGCATTTCAGTTGAGACATAGAAGTAAATCTTTGAGGCAAATGTGGTGGTTTTAAAGGATAGCCTGATCCAGAGAGAAGAGTACATTCAAAACCATGAAGAACGTGGCTCAATCTCAGGATGGCAAGAAGAAAAGCAGGGTTGGGATTGTGGAGGAAGCGGTGCTAAAAGTGGGCTGAAAGTGAAAGCAGAAGCCATATACGTGTCCTCAAAGGCCAGATATTGGGCTTGACCAGTGGTCTACAGGCAGACATTAGAGGTTATTAATTATCATGCATACATTTTAAAAATAAATGATCATCCTAGATGAAATGGGTAGGATGAAGGACAGAAAGAGTAGGAAGTTAGCTACATAATATCTTAGTTTGCTTACAATAGAGGCATTGGTAATGGATAGAGCTCCTGGGCAAGTTCAGGAACAATATATTCAACCAGAAAATAGAAAGGTTTGATGATTGACTAGTAATTAAGAGCATGCATTAGGAAGAAGGGAGAACACAGAATTCTTTACAAATGCATGGCTAGAGAAAGGTGGTAGGTAAATAGCTACAATAGCTGTAGTTTGAACATGAAAGCAGTTGTGGCATGAAATACAGTCAGGAGTAGAGTAAGTGTTTCCGGTTAGGGAACACTGAATTTGAGATGCTTGCAGAGATGGCACATATTGATTTCAGTTTTACAACTGAGTAGTCATTCTAGACTTGTGAAAAGAGTTTTAGGCTGGTCGTTTGCATTTGAGGGTTGATGGTGATAGAAGGAAGTGCAATCAATCAAATGTTATTAGGAAATACATTGGAATGAAGAAAAGTAGCCTAGCAGAGACCTAAGGATATACAGCAGATGAGAGAGAAGATCAGCAAAGGACATTGAGGATAAATAGTTCCACAAGTCAACCTGCAGCCTGGAAAAGCATAAAACTTAGTATCCAAGAGTGTGCTGAGAAGAGGGCATGTGGCTTGATGCATTAGTTCCGTGAGATCAAAAAATCTCAAAAGTACCTGTGGGATTCACTGAGGGGGAGGGCATCGTGATGTTAGCAAAAGTCCTCTGTATCAATCCGGGACAACAAACGAGGAGAAATGAGAAGTTGAAAAATAACAATAAGGATAAATAAAATTTTAAGGAATTCTGATGTAAAGGAAAATTAACATAAGATACATTACATATCTAAACCTTATGGTGGTCTAATTCTGTTAGAAAATAGTGCAGAGTTTATAATGTTTATTTTTTATTAAAACAGTAGCTTAGATCATGGAGGTCATTAGGACAGAGCCAGTTGAGAAGTAAGGACCAGAGTTATACAGGAAAGAACAGATATAATTAAGGTTCCAGAACTAAATGAGAAAGGAAACTAGTCCATTACAGGTAAAGAGTGGAGAAAGGTCTTGACACTAATGGAATGCTAAAAGCTGCAAGAAGAAAAGTAAGAAGAAAAGAAGCAAAAAAAAGAAAATATGACTTTTCAGATACATTTTGTGGGAGAGACGAAAGACCCTTCCCAGCACTCCGAGGTAAGAACCACAGTGCCCCTCCTCTAGGTAGAGACGTGGGGAGTAAAGCTACAGTGGGGAACATGTTACAGAGGGAATGGCCTTCTCAAGTTGGTGTAAACTGAAACCTGTATCCTTGCTTCAGGCCACTGGCTGGGAGGAACAGGGATGTTTCTTGTTCTTTGTGCGACAGGAGATAACTTAAGGGATCCACTGGACAGCGGTCACAAAGTCTTCTTAGCTGAAGATAGGATGGGCAGAGGTCATGAGATGGTCTTGTACAAGGGTGTGATTAATGTGAGTGGAGGGCATGAGCATATCTTAGCTGAAGACGGGCTCAGAACCTTTAAAAGCCCCGTGCTTCTGCACAGAGCTGGAATTTGGATTTTGAGACACTGGTCAGCCATTTTCTCCATCTCCCACAAAGTAATAAACATCTCATTCCTTCCCCCCGCCCAAAAAAAAAAAAAGGATAAAAATACAATAATAATAATAAATTGTGACCAACATCTAAATTATTCTGTGACCTGTTTTGCTTGCTTCAGGTGATAAAAAAGTATAACATGTATTGTATATTCTCTGTTCTTTTAGACATAGTTACAACACCACCAAAAATAACAAGATGAAGTGTATAGGAAAATGTGTGGAGAGTCCCTCCACTGTCCTTCTCACTTGGGACTGTTTGTGTCTACATAATGCATGGTAGTAGCAGGTGTTTTCAAGATATGAATGCACACACACACACATAAACTCGTAAACATATTGGCACTAAATAATTAAATACAGTAGTTACATTTGGAATGCAGCAAATATAGAAGCTGCACAGATGAGTTTGCAACACTAAAGTCTTTTTAACGGAAGAATTATTCTCACGGTCAAGTTGTTGATGGGTTTTTTTGTTTTGAGAAGCAGGAGAGTTGACTAAACTTGTGATTTGGAGGCTTCACAGCCCCATTATTTCTCATCTATTCCAATGAAGATCATAATCTTGCACTGAAATAGAATATTGCATTCTTCATTTCATTCATACCTCTCTTGAGGGACAGTCTTCTCTCTTTTTGTATTATAGTACATGATTAATATATCTATTCTCATGTATACTTGAAACAAAGCTTTCTTTTAGGAGATAATGTTTGTTCTAAAGAGAAGGGAAGAAACTAGCTCTAGTTGATAGTGTCAGCTTGGAATTTCAGTAACAATAAGATAGTTATAGAGTGATAGCATGTCATAGAATACATACAAGGACATTTGGTGATTATACGATGTATCTGAGTGCATATTTTATAAAGAAAGACACATAGTGGAATCATATATGTAATTTTATGCCAAATAAAATGTAAATGTGAATAATACAACTTTACTTTTTAAAAGCTTTATTACTTTGCTCATATCTTCCTTGAAGTTTTTGCTCTTTATTTAGAAATTCTGGCTCCCAAATTATTAATTTATTATTGTAACCCAGTTTAGAGGAATGATACTTTTAAATGAAACTGTAGGATTTGCTTTCTGACTTAGAGCAATATATAACCTTGTGAAAATTTTCCCAATTTTCTGCAATACCTGTTTTGTTTGTTATGGTTTCTTTCACGTGCTATTTTGAGTGTGTGACTCCTTTTTGAAGTTTGCAAGAGCTATATCTCATCACAGATCTAAGGCAGAACACAAAACAACATCAGGGGAAAGTAAGATACTTTTAAGCAGAAAAATATTAGGCAACTTCAATGTGTAACTGTATTATAAAATTTTGACAATGACGTGTCAATTTCATAAGGAGGAAATGTTTTCTAAAGTGTCTCTGTATTGACAGATATTTTAGCATAGAAGGCATTTACTTCATTATTTATTAATTCCATACACAGATAAAATATTGATAGAACATAAACAAGTTCATAAAATATATGAACTTTTCTTATGGGAAGAGGAATTAACTTTTGCACATGAGAAAACTAAGGCCCTATGTTTCCTTGCCTTTTTCACGGTATCACTCTGTGCAGTCTTGGCTTTAAGTAACGCTAAGAGCAAATTAGTCTCGTGAACCCGTTTGACATTTGTGTAATGATGCGCTTCTTTGGAGGAGACAGATCTTCTGAAATTTTTATCCATTAATTTAATCAATATATAAATTGGCCTTCTTTTCTGTTTCAGGTACAATGCTAAGGATTGGTGATACAGAAATAAATAAAAAACAAAAGATCTGTTCCTCATGTGTTCCTTATGGAATTTAGAGAGTGTTTCCACTAGAGCAGTGAATTTCCCAAGGATACATTAACACCTGCCTGTAAGTCTTGCTGAAAATCCTTTTGCAATATAGAGAGACCTTTTACTATTATAATGAGAAGACGTAATTAATTTTGGAAGGAATAAAAGGTGTGAGATTAAAAACGTGCCTTCGCACTGTCTGTTCTTATATTTAAACAAAGAAATTTAGCAAAAAAGTAGAAGTATATGTATAAAAATAAGGAATATGTATAATTTTCCTTGTAAACATTGACAACTCATTATAATTTTCTAAATTTGTTTATAATGTAACAATGAAATATACACAAAATTTTTCTTAGCATTTGTAAGCCCTGTTTTCTCTTTTGACAGAAAATGCTGGTAGCATTTGCAATTTAGCTTCACTGTGAACTGGGATCAGTATAAATACAAGTTTTATTCCAATTCTCCCTGAAATCCTAATATTAAAGTTATTTCATCTTTCTATCTTTATTTAAAATCCTAAATTGCCCCATTTTCATCAGCAACCTGGTGCTGTACAGCAGTTTTCACAGCGGTCTCTTTAACCACACATCAATCAACATGATTAGTCTTACCAAATACTCAAAAGTGAGAAATAAAAGAGCGAAAAATAAGGCAGACCTGCCAGGTATAACTTTTCAGAACCAATGATTTGAATTCTTTGTATTAGTGATCATTGTAACCCAAGGAATATTCAGAGCAAAGTAGACTGGAAGCTAAATGTATCAGAAAACTTTAAAGAAAAATCTCCTTTTATTTTCTACAGCAAGTCAAATAGATGGTGATGAACTGCTGAACTTTGATTTCTAACAGCGTAGCCAATACATGAGAGATTACGATTGATGCAAGTTTTAAGGAAAAATATCAAACTTATGCATTTTTCCACATTTATTCTAATTAAACACAACTACTGTGTAGTTTAACAAAAATGAGGTCATTTTCTAACTCTTATAAATCATTTTCATAGGTAAAACAATTGTTCTTATGACTTAAATTGTTCTGATTTTTTAATATTCTTCGTCAGTATTACGGTACGTAATTAATAATGCTGAACTAATTTAGTGATGAAGCGATTTGCAATTTCCTTTAGATTTTATTTTTACTTCATCTGCAGACAAAAGCAATTAGTATGATGCTTAAAATTTAATGTAGCACAATAATATAAATCTCATAAGTACCCATGGGGAACAATGAATAAGAGGACTCTTTCTAAAGAGAACCCATAGCTATATTAGAGTCTTTACTTCTCCAACATGATCTGATATCTGCGTAAGTGAAAGTGGATAGCCTTCCCAATGTAAAACTTCTACAAATGAAAAGCTTCATTAGAGTTTTCTTGCCATTATTCATTGTATATGCATGAGGCTGGATATTCTGTCATATGTCTATTTACATACCATTCATCTATATCTTAAGATTGTGAAGAAAAAATATCAGTATTTAATGAAAAGAAATGCTGGGTGGGTTGCTCATACCCATAATCCTAGCAAACTAGGAGGCCAAGGTGGGTTGCTTGAGCTCAGGCATTTGAGACCAGTCCGAGCAAGATTGAGACCCATGTTCTACTAAAAACAAACTAGTCAGGCATTATGGTGGCTGCCTGCAGTCCCAACTACTTAGGAGAGTGAGGCAGGGGATCACTTGAACCCAGGAGTTGTGAGGTTGCCAAGATCTAGGTTGATGTCAAGGCGCTCTAGCCTAGGGCAATAAAGTGAGACTCTCAAAAAAAATGCTATCATATTGACATCTTGGTCAAGATGCTGGGTACAAAAATTGAATATGATTCAGTTATCTCCTAAGGTGATGAGATCGTATTTTTGAAAGGTAATATATGGAAGAAGAAAGCTTTATTGTTGCGTGGGGGACACATGACAGAAAATTGAAGATGTTGACATTGTCCTTCACAGATATACATTCTTCTTCCAACCACCCTCTGCTTACTCCCTCCTTTAATGCTTTTGTTGGTTGTTCTCTGAGTAGTAGAAATAACTAAGGATTATTTCTTCAACCTTCTTGCCAGAAAGCCCAGCTGAAATCAATCAGCATATAGTATTTTCACACTGAAAAAAATTAGTATAATTTAAGACAATAAGAGTTCATCACTCTACCAAGAGACTCCTGGAATAGCTGAATATATTCATAATCTCTTAGAATACAAACTCAATGTATATAAATCAGTAGCATTTCTATATATCAATAACAGTCAAGCTAAGAGTCAAATCAAAGTCTTAATATCATTCACCATAACTTCAAAGAAAATAAAATATCTCATAATATATACTCAACCATGTAAATAAAAGATCTCTGCAAGAAGAACTATAAAACGTGGAAGAAATAAATAGCAGAGGTAACAAACAAAGTGAAAAACATTATCTTCACGAACTGACACATTTTGATATTGTAAAAATGTGTATACTACCAAAAGTGATTTACAAATTCAATACAATCGGCATCAAAATACCAATGCTATACTTCACAGATCTAGAAAAAATAATTTTATACTTCATTTAGAACCAGAAAAGAGATCAAAAGAAAGTAATGTTAATCCAAAACAAGAAATCTACATGCATGATATTGCTAGACTTCAATCTATACTACAAGGCTCTAGTAACCAAAACATCATGGTATCGGTACAAAAACAGAACCATAAATCAACGGATTAAAATAGACGATGCATATATAAAGCTGCCCAACTGACCTTTGACACAGCGATCAACAACATGTACTGGGAAAAAGACGCCCTATCCAATACGTGGAGCTGGGAAAGTTTGATAGCCTTATGCAGAAGAGCAAAAGAGAACCCATCTCTCACCACTCATAAAAATTAATTTAAGATGGGTAAAATACTTAACTGTAAGGCATAAGACACAAGAATTATAGAGATAAATTTAGAAGAAACTGTTTTAGATATCTGCCTACACAAAGAATTTATGAAAAAGACACCAAAGGCAATGACAGCAAAAATAAAAATAAATATGATTTGATTAAACTGAAAAACTTCTTGAGAGCTAAGGAGATAATCAACAGAGCAAACAGACAATCTACAAAATGGGATGAAATATTCACAAGCTATACATCTAATGGGAGGCTAATACTCAGAATCCATGAAGAACTCAAGTAAATCAGAAACAAACAAACAAACAAACAACAACAACAAAAAACAACCCTCCTAACAAGTGGTCAAAATCCATAAACAGAAGCTCTTTGATAGAAGATAGACCAATGGCCAAGAGACCTATGAAATAATGCTTAACATCACTAATCACCAGAGAAATGCAAATTAAAACTTCAATGAACTATCACCTTACACTTTGTTAGAATGGTTCTTATTAAAAAGCCAAAAAACAATAGACGTGGTGTAGAGAAAAGAATGCTTATCCACCTTTGTTGGGATGGCAAATGTGTACAACCACACAGAAAACAGTGTGGCGATTTCTTAAAGAACTAAAAATAGACCAGTCTATACTACACGGCCCTAGTAACCAAAACATCCTAGTATTGGTACAAAAATAGAACCATAGATCAATGGAATAAAATAGAGGATGCAGATACAAAACCTCCTAAAAATAGGCCTACCATTACATTTGGTAATTTCACTACTGCATATTTACCCAAAGGGAAAGAAGTCTTTCATCAAAAAAACACCTATATGCAAGTGTTTATGGCAGTGCAATTTATAATTGCAAAGATGTGGAATCAGCTCAAATGCCCATCAATTAATGAAAGGATTAATAAAAAGTGGTATATGTATACTATGGAGTACTATTCAGCCACAGAAAAGGACGGAGTCATGCCTTTTGCAACAATTTAGATGGAATTGGATTCTCTTAACTGAAGTATCTCAAGAATGGAAACACAAATACTACATGTACTCATTATTAACTTAGAACTAACCAATTAGCACACAAGTACACAGAGGCAAATAAAACTCATCAGATGTGCAGTACGGATACAGAAAGGGGAGGGAGAACCCCCTCACCATGCTACAAAGCACACAATTTGGGTGAGGGGCAAACCTACAGTGCTGACTCAAGCCTTACAAAGGTGATTCATGTAATCCCAAACACTGGTGCTCCCTTAATAGTTTGAAATAAAAGAAAGTTTACCAGTGACACTCCTGAAAAGCTTTTGACCTTTCAAGTCAGGTAACAGTCATTCCTTTCCTGCAGAATAAAACTGCTATTATTGTCTCCATCAGCAATAATTCTATATTCATCTTACCTGCCAAAGGATGACCAAGTAGAATAATAGACAGGATATGTATAAATCATGATATTATTGTGCCCTAAATCTTTAGGCCCAAACCTACCCCATCTATAGCCTTCCTTTAGTATGATTAAATATGTTAGTATTGTTCCATGCAATTTCACTTTCTGCTTCTTGTAGCTGAAAAAATATTAAGTAACATATTGTCTCCATGTTCAATTGAATGTCAACTTCATCTTGATTCAATAACTGATTCACTTTTTGACATTTATGAACTATCGAGTATCTCAAAAAATGATTTTTGGCTGCAAATAAGCATCTTAAACTAAGTATCTATTTTTTTCTCTCTTTCAAACATACACCACAGAGGCCCAAAGCCTTTCTACTGGCTCTGCTCTATGAACTCCCTGGGAACCAAGGATTTTCCTATTTATACTTTGCTATCTAAAGGTTTTTCTCTCTCCCCATGCGGTGTCCTAAAACGGAATACACATCCTCCAAGAAGTGACAGGGATGGAGGAAGGAACAACAGCAATAAGGAAAAAATGTGTGTGTCAGCTCTTCTTCAAGGATGATTTCTGTACGTTGCCAGATAATATGTGCCTCCTTGTCCATCTGACCTGAATGCATATCCACTCCTTTAAAAGTTATGTGTTCTCTGGAATGACATGTGTGATAATGTGTCAATTGGAATACTGATATTGAGGGCACCTAACAACCTATGCCACTGGCACTATATGTCTGACATTATGTTAGCTGCTCATAATTTAAAAAAATGTATGATTTCCAATAATATTGTGAGAAATATATGATCAATATGTAAGATACTGATACAATTTATTGTCCAAACTAGAAAGAACAATTGCAATGATAAAAGAAGGTGACATTTAAAATTATAATCAGAAAACCAATTGAAACATTTCCTGGACATTATAAACATAAGAAGATAGGCAATTACATTTAGATGTTACACACGTTCTGATTTTATTTAATATGAATTAAACCATGCTCTATTTTTCTATGTAATTTTTCATAGCAACAGAACAATTCTGCTATTTTAAAATTTATAAATTTAAATGAAGTGTTTTGTATTAATAATGGAATTCAGGGGAAAAATGATTATTTTAGGCATTTGGGAACATTGCTATACGTATCTGTCTTTATGTTTTGTTCTATCTGATTATATTTTATGAGTTCCTATGTTTCGCTTTTTGACTATTTACTTTTTTCTCTTTGTTGAAGCTGTCAGTTATTGCTCTTGGTTTTAGTCACTTTGCTCTTAAGAGTCACTCTAACTTTCTCATATAAAACTGTTCCAAAGTAGCTTACTTTAAGGCTGAACAGAGAGCTAAAAGTGCTTGCTAGATTTGTGTGTAAAATAAAATGCCAAGATGGATCCAACTGAGTAAAGTGCATGGATTTTATAGCATGAAATTCTAGACTGCTATTTTTTTCAGGTTACCTAGAGACTTGTAACTAGTGATTTCTTGGTTCAAATTTTCAACAGTCATTCAAGAGAGTTTAGGTTATTAAGATAATGTGTATACGTGAAATACAAAAATATGGCCCATTGCTATGCACTGTATCACACTGGCTCAACACTATGGCAAAATAAATTTTAGAGAAATTGTTAATTCCCTTACTGGTGTCTTCCATTAATATGCCACGTACACTGAACTGTGCCTACCATAGCCCAAATGGGGAAAAAGAATCACTCCACATTGTTCAGAGGATAAATATAAATACTCACACCGGTAGTAGAGGGCTAAAGAATGCAAAAAATGATGGCAGAGATCAAAGGAATGAATAAAAAGGAAAAAGAATACAACTAAGGAATCAAAAGGGCAAATGACCACCCTTCTTCACAAGGTAACAGACACTAGGAGAGCACAGTAGTTCTGGATCCATTAATGAGCCATCATTATGATCTATATTAATACTATCAAAAATCCCTGATCTCCAACAACAGTTCACTACTAACAACTACTATGAATTCTACTAAGAAAGTGAGTGGAAAAGACATGTGAGAAACATAGTTTGTAATTACTCAGTGCCCCCAAATACATAACATAAAACAGAGGACCATAAATGAAGGTCTTGCTTACACAGGGAAAGATGAGAACATGGATCAAAATTAGGTCCCAAGAAGGTAAATAACCTAAATACCAACTGAGGCTTGACTTTATTGGTTGTCAATGTTCCTATGTTTTTCACTCTTTACCTTTACGACTGCTTCATAGATTCATACGACTAAAGACTGTCCAGTGCCTCAGGAATAATGTTTCTAGACAGATTCAATTTGAGTTTTAAGTTAATTGGTTATTGCCTACAATATACATGGGTCACAGACCTATGAATCACATGGACACAAATAGACTGAAAATTGTGTGTAATTCAACAAATTCACTTGTACCTTTTAATAAATTCATTCTACTACTTGTAACATTGTTCTTATAGGAGTAAATCCATTTTAATTTTCATTTACTTATATAAAATATGTACCAATTGTACTAATATATAAATACAATATTAGTCAGGAAAACTGTTTCATTGTGCGAAAACGCAGTCCTGAAGTCTCACGCACACAAAGATTTATTTCTTGCAGCCTTCATCTCAGCAGTAGGCTCAGGCATTTGTTTCGACGATGCTGTCAAACCTCTACATGGCAAATACCGTAGGCTGCTCAGATCTCAACATCCTTCCACAGCCTCAAACAAGGTCTTTTCACATTAGAGCAAGTCATGATGCAGAGAGGTTCATGCAGGAATGCTTATGCCTGGAAGCGACAAATTGCTTCTAATCACAAGTCACTGACTGTTAAACTGTGAGGGGGAAGGGAAAATGGAGCATCCACCATCTGCCAATAAAACTTATAGGGATTCAGGATATAAATAAGGACATAGATAACACATTCTTGGAAAGGAGAATATTTTAGGTAAATAGGAAAGACCTCCATAAAGCTCCATACAGAAAGTGCTTTTTGTTTGAAATAATATTAATTATCGCTTTTGTCCCAGACATACAATTTATAGGTGCTAAATTATTGAATTTTTTTAATCCAGTAGATATGCAAATCATTTTTTTCCAAAAGAAAAAATAAACCAAGATTATTGTTACATTAAGTTTTAGGACATTTTAGTTTTTTAGGTAACCTGGAAATTTTATATCTATTTGTTTTTAAAATTCCATAATAATAAATACTTAAAATACTTTCTTTCTTCACAAGCATGGTTAACTGATCTTTAACAAGGAGCAAAGGCAACTTAATGCATGAAAATAATTTTTTTTTTAAATTTCAGGTTAATGTGAGGATATAAAAACTAGGTCAAAATATTTGATTTTCTTAGTTACAGTCTCACACTTAAAAAGTGTGCTAAATACCTGACACCATGCCCATTCAGTGGAAGCACTCAAACCCCCTCCCTCTACTCATGACCTCTCCCCACAATTTAATTTGAAATGAGTTTTTCTCCTATGTGGGCATGCATTGATCATCTACTGACTTCATATTAGTATTGAAAACATTGGAAAACTGATTTTCTATTCTTGTGATCTTTACCAAGAAGAATATGTTTCAACTCCGTCCAGGATAATACAAAAGATGTGAAGTCACTCTCTTTTTTATGGCTAAATAGTATTTCATGGTATACACATATCACAATTTATTAATCCATTCCTGAGTTAATGGGCATTTTTTAAAGAAGAAATGGAGCTGGAACAACTGCACATTTACATGCAAAAAACTGAGTTGAGACACAAACTTTATTTTTTCACATGCACACGCACTCAAGAAAAAAATCAAAATGAATCCTAAGTCTCCCTAAATGTAAAACACAACATTCTAAAACTCCTCCTAGAAGGTAACATAATAGAACATTTGGCCATCTTGGGTTTGGCAATGATTTCATAGATGAATCCTCAAAAAACACAATTCCTGAAAGACATGATAGTTTGGACTTAATTAGATTTAAACACGTCTGTTCTGTGAAAAATACCATTAAGAGAATGAAAATATAAGCTACATATTGGAAAAAAATATTTGTAAAATTCCTATTAGACAAAAGACTGGTATCCAACATACATAAAGAAAACTTCAAGATAATTAATTAAAAATAGCACAATATATGACTAGCGATCTTGTTAGATAAGGAAGACAGATGGAAAATAAGCAGATGAGAGGATGTTTTGCATCATGTGTCATTAGGGAATACAAAATAAAAAGAATAATGAGAAATCAACGCATACTTTTTAAAATGGCTAAAATCCAAAGCCCCGATAGTGCCAAACTCTTGCAAGGACATGAAGCAACCAGAACTTGCATTCATTGTTGATGAGAATATAAAACGGCACATCCACCGTGGAAACAGTTTAGTAGACTTTTACGTAGCTAAACATAGTCTCGTCAAGTTCTCCAGCAATCACACTCTGTGGTACTTTCCCAGATTGGTTGAAAAATTACATCAACAGAAAAACATAATGCACATGAATGTTTACATCAGATTTACTCACATGTGTCAAAACCTGAAAGCAAACAAAATGTACGTTCATACAATGTAATATTATTCAGCAATAAAAATAAATGAGCTTTCAAGGCACTGAAAGACACAGAGGTATCTTAAATGCATAGTAATGAGGGAAATATACCAAATATGAAAAAGCTGATGCATCATAATTCCAATTATATGACACTGTGAAAAAGGCAAAAATGATATAGAGAGTAAAAAAAAAAAAAATCAGTGGTTGTCAGGGGTTGGAGTGAGGGGAAAGGATAAATCAGTGTAGCACAGGGGAATTTTAGAGCCGTAAAACTATTCTGCCTGATTCTGTAATGAGGGACACATTCATTATACATTTGTCAATGAATACAATGTTCAACACAAGGTGTAATCCTAATGTAAGCCATGGTAATAATGTACCAACAGTGGCATAATAAGTATGACTATGGTACTAGGAGAGATGTTAATTTAATAATACTGGAAATTGGAGGAAAGAGGATGAGCGATATTGCACCTCTAGTTTCTGCTCATTGTTTCTATATATTTAAAACTTATTTAAAAAAATAATCTTTAAAACACAATGTTTTGTAGTAATTTTACCACATTGCTGGTGTTCTCATACATCAATTTTTAATATTTCCGACATGGGGCAGTGCCCATAGCTTAATGGTTAGAGTGACAACCACATTCTATGGGGCTGGTGGGTTTGAACCCGGCCCAAGCCTGATAAACAGGAAAAAAAAAAAAAAAAGCCTGGAGTTGTGGCAAGTGCCTATAGTCCCAGCTGCTTGGGAGGCTGAGGCAAGAGAATCACTTAAACCCAAGGGTTGGAGGTTGCTGTGAGCTGTGATACCACAGCACTCTACCTTGGACGACATAGTGAGACACTGTCTCAAAAAAAAAAAAATTCAGACATCTTTTTAGATGAATGATTTTATTATGACATTTAAAAATTATTCTTGACAAATTTGTCCTAAAAATATGAGTAAAATATTTAGTAGAAGCTGAAAATAATTTTAGTACATGAAGACTTTTAGCAGACTTTCGGTGGTAATATAATTTAAACAATATTGCAGATGGTAGATTCAAGAAAAAAGTTTAAGGATTAAAAGATATTGGATTTAAAATATTTCTGTTTTTTTCAGTGTCTTATTTAGCACCTAAAAGAAGTTTTATTTAATATAATTCAGGGAGTTATTAAAGTTATTGTATAGAAAAGTGTGCTCTATAATCTACCTAGGTGTTTGTCCCCATTATTATTTGGAAAATAAATACTAAAAGAAAGAACTATAAGTAATAAACAATCATGAAACAAACAAAGAATGAATAGGAGAGTAAACCAGAATACAAGGTAGTCACATGTATGTCTGTCTCCTCTCCTGCCCAAATTGCTTGCTATGTGAAGGAAAAATCCATACATAACCACATGAGAGATTATTGGGAAAGGCATCTCATGATTTCATTGAAAAAAAATGGGGACTATTCAAA
Source organism: Galagoides demidoff (assembly GCA_963574575.1). Taxonomy (NCBI): domain Eukaryota; kingdom Metazoa; phylum Chordata; class Mammalia; order Primates; family Galagidae; genus Galagoides; species Galagoides demidoff. Next base: position 43,107 of record CAUYQV010013849.1, read on the forward strand.
GAAAATTCCCCAGTGCTGAAGATACATAAGATTATGTATGTTTTAAAAACGTGCCAAGCACTAAAGACCATAAAACATGGTCAACAAAACAAAACTTGTTGAACTTTCAGATAAAAGGGAAATTATGAGTTGCTTTAAAAGAATAAGACATGTTCTCTACAAAAGAATCACAAGTGATGGTGACCTTCCCTTTATGTAAATTGAGTGATATAGAAAATAATTTCAAAGAAGTTGAGGGAAAATGACTTTGCATTTTGGAATTCTATATCTAAGCAAAACAAACTTTTAAATTGAGAGAATAAAAATAAACCAAGTGAGAACACAGGATTCAAAAACAGTTTACCTCCTCCACATGCTCTCTGTAAAAAATTACTATAGAATGCACCCTCTATATCCAGAACTTTAAAACAGGTTCAGTAATATGACAATACTTAAATATATATTTAAAAATGAAAATGTATACAAATATAAAAAGTTATTCAAAGCATAATTCATAACATAATAATGTCTAGTTATAATTAGAGCTAATATTAATTGATGGCTTACTCCACATATGCATGTTGTCTTTGACATCATATTCAATTCAGCCTTTAATGTTCTGCGAGACAGGTACTACCTTATGCCTATTATATATAAGTAAACCAAGTTTTGGTATGATCAATTTACAGAAATAGAATTCAAACACAAGGAGAATATATATGCATATATATGAAGTACATATAAAGTGTTTTTATATATACTACACTTTACTATACTTCATATAGTACTATGTATATATAAAATGCTTTTGCTCACTAATATTTTATACAGGATGCCACATGTTAATATATAACATATTTAATAAGTTTGTATATGATACATTTATATATAACAGGTTCATAAAGTATATATTGCAGGAGAGAGTAAAGATTTAAAAGAACTTGAGTATTTACATAAAAATAATTGAGTTATGCAAGGAGACTAAACCAGTATGTATAATTAAAATAGGTAAGCATACTACCCAACGTTATTCATAGATTCAATGATATCTTCATCAAAATACCAACATCATATATCACAGATTTAGAAAAAATAATTCTATGCTTTGTTTGGAATTATAAAAGAGCCTGAATATACACTGCAATTTTAAGCAAAAAGAAGAAATTAGAGGCATAATATTACCAGACTTCAAACTATTCTACCAGGATATAATAAGCAAAACAGCATAATACTGGCACAAAAATACATATAGACCAATGGAACAGAATAGAAAAACCATCCACGTATGTCCAACTGCTGTTTGATGGAGGAAAACACATACACGATGGAAGAAATCCCTACTCAATAGAAGGTGCCGGGAACACTGATTAGCTACGTGTGAAAGAAATAAGTCTGTCTCTCCCGACAGTCACAAAAATTAGTTCAAGATGCATAAATGACATATTTATAAGACATGAAACCAAAATAACTCTGAAAATATTCTGAAATCAGAATAAAATGTTGGAAAACCTCTTCTAAATATTAGGCCGACACAAGGAATTTGTGACAATCACTTAACACTGAAAAATACATCTGAAAAAAGTACCAATAATCAAAATCTACAAAGAACTCAAGCTAATCTGCAAGAAAAAGACAAAAAAAAAAAACCCTTTAAAAGTGGGCTAAAGAAATAAATAGAAGTATTTCAAAAGAAAATATATAAATGATCAACAAACATGAGAAAATGTTCAACAACATCCCTTATCAGGAAAGGCACATTAGAAATACAATGAGTTATCACCTTACTATGTTGGAATGGCTTTTATTAAAAAGTTCAAAACAGAATAGAGTCCTTGACTATTTTTTCAGCTTGGCTGCTGTTGGTATATATAAAGGCTACAGATTTATGAGTGTTGATTTTGTAACCTGAGACATTGCTGTATCCCTTGATCACTTCTAAGAGTTTTGTAGTCAAATCCCTGGTGTTTTCCAGATATACAATTATATCATCTGCGAAAAGTGAAAGTTTAATCTCTTCTGACCCTATATGGATGCCCTTGATCACCTTTTCTTCCCTAATTGCAATGGCTAAAACTTCCATTATAATGTTAAAGAGCAATAGAGATAATGGGCAACCTCACCTGGTTCCTGATCTGAGTGGAGATGATTTCAGTTTAACTCCATTCAATATAAAGAAGATAGGCACATGGCCTACAGATATATGAAAAAATGCTCACCATCCTTAAGCATCAGAGAAATACAAATCAAAACTACTTTGAGATATCACCTAACTCCAGTAAGATTAGCCCATATCACAAAATCCCAAAACCAGAGATGCTGGCATGAATGTGGAGAAAAGGGAACACTTCTACACTGCTGGTAGCAATGCAAAATAATCTGTTCCTTTTGGAAAGAGGTCTGGAGAACACTTAGAGAACTAAAAATAGACCTGCCATTTGATCCTGCAATTCTTTTACTAGGTATATATCCAGAAGATCAAAAATCACATTACAATAAAGATATTTGTATCAGAATGTTTATTGCAGCCCAATTCATAATTGCTAGGTCATGGAAGAAGCCCAAGTGCCCATCAATCCATGAATGGATCAATAAATTGTGGTATAGTATAC
>CAUYQV010013850.1:0-12520 GCA_963574575.1 Galagoides demidoff
GCAGAGGCAGGAGACTCGCTTGAGCCCAGGAGTTGGAGGTTGCTATGAGCTATGATGCCATGGCACTCTACCCAGGGGGATAGCTTGAGGCTCCGTCTCATAAATAAATAAATAAATAAAAATAAAAATTCATTTTTAAGAAGATAAATGATTAGGCAGATAAAGTACCTGTTCTTCATGCTGTTAGTCTGGAAACGTAGTTGAGAGGTGGAGACCAGGTTCTTGGAAGAGTCACTAACTGCACATCCCTTCCTGGGACTTCATTCCTCTCATGTCTTGACTCCTCTTACAGTTTCATTAATACTGAGGTTTAACAAGGACTTCAGTCTTTTCAAGCTTTTAATCATGTAGCAAGTCAGAGACAGAAGTTTCCATGCCACTTAAGAGTAGTAATACAGTAATTTAAATAGCAAGGACATGGAGAAGCCTAAGATAGTTTCTATTGCTCTGTGAATACAAAAGAACATACTTTGATGACTAAAACACTTATTTCTGACATGAGCTACAAATCTAACAATTTGGTACATTTACACTTAAATATTCTTAATTGCTGCCTGCTCAGACAATTTAATATTTAATATATGCATAGTTCGAATAAACTATATATGAGTTCTGTTTCCTGAAAGCAGGGAGCCATGGTGAAGAGTGAGTGTGGGAGGAGAGGGAGGGATTTCAGTGACTGTCTTGAAAGAAAGAGATAAGATTAGAGAGTTTCTTTGAAGACCTCTTTCTCTTGAGTGTGTGTCACTCTCTTGCTCACCTAGAGCCAGTATCACTTAACTTCTCTTTGCCTGGAATAATAAAAACAAAAAGTTATTCAAAAAGTAGCTTGGCTAAAGAATCAGGATAATCCAGATCTCAGTGTTTCCTCAATAACAAAATTGTTAGGCCAAGCACAGTGGCTCACGCTTGTAATCTTAGCATTCTGGGAGGCCAAGGCTAGAAGATCCCTCGAGCCCCAGAGTTCAAGACCAGGTCTCTACTCAAATTAGAAAAAAAAAAAATTAGCAGGCACTGTGCATCGCCTGTGGTCCCAGCTACTCAGGAGGCTGAGGCAGGAGACACTGGCACCTAGGAGTTTGAGGTTGCTCTGAGTTAGGCTGATGTCATGGCACTCTAGCCCAAGTGTCAGAGCAAACAAACAAACAAACAAAAATGAAAACAAAAAGTACAAAGTTATTTTGCTAATGATATGTGAATAAACCTCAAGACCCAGTATGATAGCTCTTTAACTCTACTACACCATACAGTATGTAATATAAGTTTCAAATGCATTTGGAAATATACAAATATTTAGAGAAATCAAAAATGTTGACATTGTAATATATGTAATCTATCAAAATTACTATGAAAATGTAGTATGTATTTAATTTTATAAATTGGCTGCCATTTAGTCTCATTATTTTAAAGACATTTAGTTCTCTGAACTTATCATCTCCATGATCTCTGCTGATCTTTAAAGTTCATTATAATTACTTGTGATAAACACATATTTTGAGATATTCCCAAGATAATAAACCATTAATACATTTAATTTTGTTATAGTTTAGTCTATCATAAATTAGGTAGCATGTGAAAGGCCTTTTTTATAATTTGGTTATTCATACAATTAAGAATCAGTTTTTGAACTATTATTAACTGAGAAATATAAACATATGTGGTAAATAATTTTAATTATTAAAATTCAATTCCACAAGGGTATGAGCATTTTTTAAAATTATATTTGATCATAATTCAGAAGCTCCAACATAGCAAAACACAGCCTGTAGATAAAAGGCAAGTATATTTCGCCTGTCCTTGGAATTTTTTTCATATGACAGGGAACTATTTTGCTGGTGAGAAAGCAGAATTCATTGATTTTTTTGGTATGAAAACTATTAATTGTGAGATCAGTTTTCCTAAATGTTTATGAATTATTCAATGAGAGAAACCACTGAAAGTATAATTTCTGGATGCTTTAGAAATTTTAAGACCAGAAATTATATATATTTGTATGTATACCACTATTCAAACCATATTAAGACTATAAGTACTTATTACACTATAACTTAATTTTCCATATCTCAAATAATCACTATCAACTCTGTTATTTCATTGTTTTTTTTGAATTTGTCTTAAAATTAATTAATGTTGTGGGTGGTGCCTGTGGTTCAATGAGTTGGGTGTTGGCCCCATATACCGAGGGTGGTGGGTTCGAACCTGGCCCCAGCCGAAACTTAAAAAAAAAAAAATTAATGAATGTTGAAATATTTCCTAGAATAAGAGTGAAGGCAACCAAACAAAATAGAATCTTTTTTTCATCTATGAAGATTAAAGTAACTTTCACTAAGAATGATCACTTTGGCCATGAAAAGAAAGAAAGTCAATGCAGCTGATTTTGGTTTGACTACACATTATTCCTTTGTAAGTACAAATATCTGTCTCATTGGACAGTCATCAATTTCATCTTTACTCTTGGTGTAGCAAGTATCATTTTTATCTATGTGTTCTTTCACTTATTTAAGCCCCTATTGCTAGGAAACAAGAACAGAAATCACATATTACTGTATCTTCAAGGAGTTCACAATGTGGTGGAAGAGATAGAATACATTCTCGAGTTACTGATACTATAGTGACTGTCATCATAGTACTATGTATAACCATTTTAAGGAAGATACTTGTAAAATACCAAGATGATGAGAGATTATTGTTAGCTGAGAAATTGGGAAAAACTTCAGGGAAGATAATAACATTTGAGCCATTCTAGAATCATATGGGATGCTTACCAGGAAAACTCTTAGTTGGGCGTGCTTTCCTTTATGAATAAAGTTGGGAAAGCCATGTGCATACTTAAGATTTAGTCAATTAGGCTGTTACACTTTTAAAAAGACATGAAGGGTACATGTGAATATTTCTAAATGTAGAATATAAATGTCTTAACACAATAACTAAGAAAATGACAGGAAGGCTATGTTAACCAGTTTGATGAAAATATTTCAAATTGTATATAAAAACAGCACACTGTACCCCATGATGACAGTATTGAAGTACACAGCTATGATTTAATAATAAAAAAAATTGTGCAACCATCAAAAAAAAAGAATTAAATAGTCAATGTACTCAATACTAATATAAAACCAATATATAAACAACTACACACTCACATGAAAGATAAAACACAAATGGAGTCTAACAAGGGGGAGGGCAGAAGAGGGGGAGAGGAAGTGAAGGAGGGAGGTTGATTGGTGGGATCTCACTTAGTGTACGTGAAGTGAGTGTGTTCAGCACGCCTTTGGATGAAAGACTCAACTATAACTTGCACTTTACCTTAGAATTCAAAGTAGTGTAACTTAAAAATTTGTGCCCTCATATTAATTTGAAATAAAAAAGAAAAATATTAAAATAAAAAATAAAAAGACATGGAGATATGGCTAAAAAGGTAAAATTAGCCACAGAATAGTAAGAATTTGGAGACAATGAGAGTCTTCTCCGGTATTCCCTACTTCTTTTAGTACAGATTACAATGATTGGTCAACTCACATAAACCTATAAACCTCCAGCGCATACTTTTAAAGAATCAATGGATTTTTTTTTTTTCACTGAATGAGCAAATTAATTTGTTGTTTGGTGTTTTGTATGCAGTGGTCTATAAAAAGAATCAATTTAACCCTTCAGGTTGATTGATGTCATCAGGAATTTTATTATAAACATACTTATTTATGGAAAATAATTCTTAGAAATCAGCAGTTTGATTTAGAATGTTTTCCTCTGAGTATTGACAGTGATATTAGGAACACATGCTATATTTAAAAAGTCATCCTGAATTTATTTATCTGTTATGTGTACATGAACATCAATCTGAATTTTGGGAAATTTCATATATCTGGTGTAGGTTAGAATGAATCAAATATTTATTTAGTACATGAGGTAAGATTTTTATATAGCTATAACACCACAACCTCTCTTAGGAGGTTAAGCTATCTTGCAACTGCAATGTTGAAATCACTCAGTTTCACTATTTTCATTTCTAAGATAAAAAAGAATCTTGATCATTAACCTTCTCATTTTTTTAATCTTTTTTCTAAATCAAAAATAAGTCAGTGTACATACAACCAAAGCAAACAACAGCAATCGCCAAGCAGCAAACAAAATATTCCTTTCTTGGTTAGGAAACTTACACCCTCAGTGGTGACAAGAGAATGAGGATAAAGTATTGTATAAACAAAAGTCATCTTTTCCACAGGAGATAAGATAAAATAAATGACTTTCTGGGTTTGGGTCAGCATACAGTGACACTAAAACACTTAAAATTAAAAAGACATTGAATTGAAATGCCTTTAGGACAATAACTTAGTCACTTTTTAGAAAAGTATGATAATAGACATATCTCATAATACTTACATGCCTTTCCTGAGCCTTATTTTTTTTATCTGTAAAATGGAAATAACCGTTTTTATTAATGGTTTGAAATCATATGAGAGTATCAGTTACCTTATAACCTTACGACTTCATATCATTTTCATTTTATTTCTAGTGGCTTAAAGAAAAGGGTGTATCTTCTAAAAGATATTTTAGAGCTAGTGGGTCTTCCAAAAAGATATTTCTAAACCCTGGAAGTTGTGAGCATGACTTTGTTTTTAAAAGGTATCAGGTATATGAGGTGATGATTATTATCTTGACTTCATCATTCTGCTGTGTCTGCATGTATCAAAATATCACCTTGTTTATCACAAATAGATAAAATTAGTATTTGTCAATTAGTAATGAATTTTTTTTAAGAGTCTTTGCAGGCAGACTCCATCTTTGCCTTGCCCAGAAGAGTCTCTGCCCCTTTCATTAAACCTGGCCTAAACCTCTCCAAAAAAGAAAAAAAAAAGAAAGAGAGAAAAAAGTCCCTGCAGATATAACTATGGCAAGGATGTTGAGATTCAATCATTCTGGATTTAAGATACATCCAGTATCCTGATATAAGAAAGACACAGAAAACAGGCCATGTGAAAGAGGAAACCACAGAAGAAAAGCTGATGGGAAAAAGGAAACAGAAATTGAAGGGGTGAGTCTGTAAGCCAAGGAATGCGGAACATTATTGGCAATCAATAGAAACTAAGAGAGAAATATGTAACTGATTTGCCTTCATCGCCTCCAGACAAAATCAGTCCTCTCAATGTCTTGATTTCAATCTGTGAGAAAACAAATTGGTGTTGTTTTAAGGCACCTGCTTCTGGTAATTTGTTATGATTGCCCTGGAAAACTGTACCTGAGACTGCCAAAGACCCTGATTTTATGAATGTGGCTACAAGCTTTAAATTTAATGTCTGATGTAGACTCTCCCCTCCCCCATGAAGTCTGCTTTATATTCCTACCCTGAATAGAAGCATTCTTCACAGGAACATTTTGAGGTCTCCGTACATTTTCATTTATATTCTTTTTATATCAAGACTTATATGTATTCTTACTGTATCACCTTTTCTAGGAAGAGTTTTACATAATCTGTGTCTAGTCTAGCACACCCAAGCCCCAGTCTGAGCCTCAGCTGTGTCCACTTTGTTCCCGTCCTTATGTCTCAAACTCAGCATAGCTAAAATTGCATTCATTTCCATCCAGTTACATCTGCCTCCCTCAATTTAGTTCTTCTCATCAAACTCTATAATCACTGCCCTTATTTTCCCAACTTGTCAGAGTCAAAACCTTATTTCTATACCTCATTCGTTCTTAAGTTTGCTTAGAGTCAAACAGCAACTTCTGAAAGAGTCTCCTCTGTGTTACACTTCACTGCGTCCCCTCCCTGGTGTCTATCTAACTCTATCGCCTGGCCCCAGGGACTAGGGATCTCACACAGGTGCTGGTGATTGCAAGGACTTCCTGCCACCTTGACTGTCTTCAGCCTTATCTGCCATTTCTGCTTCATTCTGTAATCCGCTGAGTGTAATAATTTCATCGTGGCTCTTCTCTTTGCCTTCCTCATGTCCTATTATCATTCTTTTTAGGTTAAATTTGTGATCACAAATCTCAGAGTTAAGGTCCTTACTGGGTTTTTCCTTCATTTCCTGAGTCTATTCTGATAAAGACAACCCGCGTACATGTTTCTCTATTTGGGCTCTAGTTGAGTATCGCTTCTTTGACCTTCAATACTTGATTATCTTCTATAAGCCTGTCCAAGCCCATGTCAACTCTGAATTCAGGTCTGATTTTTCCAGGTTTGTTGTAGTTATCTATTCCAATGACTTTTAAATGCACCTTTTAAAAAGTCTATGTATTATTTTGTAACATTTATACTACTTTCCATTGTTGTTTACAGTTACTGTCTTTATAAATAAATGGAATGTCTTAGAGTCCATTTAAAAATTTACCTTCAAAATATCCAAAATAAACTCTTTTAATACTACCTGTGCTTACTTAGTGTCTATTTGTTGAAGGCTAGTATACTGCATTTTAACAAATTAACTCTCTGGGTTTACTCTTTATTTAATGGATGCAAACCTTGCTGTGTATATGTATTTGCTTTTTTGAGACAGGAAGAAGAGATTGAGAGAGCAAGAGACCAAGAGAGAGAGAGAATCCAGATAGAACAGAAGAAGCAGTGAAAGGAAAGAAGGTTTGTGTCCACTAACATTAATTATAATAAAAGGTTTGATAACTAATGCCAGAAAGACTACTCTCAGATTTCTTCCTTGGCTCTGAGATGCTTCAATTTCACATGCAGAAGCAGTTCTGTCTAACTGTTTGGCAGATTGTTTGAGCTGGAATTAAATGTGCACAGCTGGTACCATCTGCTGCAAATTCTTTAATTCTTGTTATCTCTTAAACAGCTTTTGGTTTTGTCTTATTCATAATTCATTTATGGAGGATGAGGAAGACCCATTGGGGTCTTACTATTGTTTAATGGATGCATTTCTGCTTCTCAGGGTGTTACAGCTTAGTAGATTCTGGTTTAATAATATTGGCTAAGTGTCTTCCAAGCTATACTGAGGACCGGACTGGTCTCTGAACTAAAATCAAGGTCAGTTTTGAGCAACCGTTTATAATAGCGTCTTAAAATTTTTATTGTGATAAAAATAATATTTCAAATATTTCTCCTTATGTTTACTAACTTTTTGCTTACTTGATTTTCCTCATTATTTAGTGGTTAACGTCTAGAACTTTCGTCATAATTTTCTATCCGGGGGCCAAAGCCAGAAACTGCAGCTTGGATTTTTCTCTTTTCCTCATCTCCTTCTTCTGTTTTCTTGACATCTTCCAAATCATTGTCTTTCTGTGAAACTCAGATCCCCCACTTTGTTCTTACCCTCAACCCTTTACATCTCCAGGTAAATTCAATGCACCCTCCCAGGATGATCTGTCTAATTACCCTCCTCCTTTAAATTCTCCAGTGTCTTTATACTTACCTCAAAATATATTTGAAAAACTTGTGTATTGGTACCAGATACTGCTGCTTCCCTTCTCTGTCTCCTTTCATTTCTGCTTTCACTTTGCCTGGAAATCTCCGGAATAGCCTTCAAAGCTAAATTCAGGTAATTTTTTTTTTCATTTTGCAGAACTTATTTTATATTTTTTTTAACATGAGCAAAATGACCTTTATTCCTTCAGGAGCTTGTGCTTAATCCTGTTGGAGCAATTATCATAATGGATTGTCATTTTTATCTGTTCAGTCTTTGTATTAATATTTGAGGTACTAATAGGCAGAGTGTCTTTTTTTCTCCAAAACTGCACATACTAATCCAGTGCTCTGTAATATGAGACATTTGATAAATTATTGAATGAATGAAACACTAGCTCTGTAGTCAAATTAGCTGCAAAGAATTCATTTTATAGTGTGTAGAGATCTCCTAGGAAATGCAGGCAAAACTTATTTTTTATCTTGTGATATACACATGCATATACATTAAAATCACTTTTTTCCCATTACATCATGAAATTATTCACCAGTAATTTGACTCTAATCAATTAAAGGTCTTCAACACCTTAAATCGATGGAAAGAGGGCAGCCAAGGCAGCTCCTTGGGCTGCTTGTACCTAAATTTAGTTTATTATTGACAGAACGCCTGCTGATGGGTTCTCTTCACTTGCTACTCCATACAGAAGTGAATAGCTGGCTCTGGCTTTAGTCTGACATAGCCCATTACATTGGAAGTTTGCTTGGGTAAACCAGAAGGTGCATCATAACTTTCCGGGAAAACGGATCTGTGTGGAAACAGACCCATCGTCTGACATGTATCTGATCTGGCATGGATAAGATATATTAGAAGTGCAGGGAAAAGAAAAAACAAACGAGGAAGCTTGGTAAAGGCAATACATTGTGTACGTTTCTATTCAGAACGTTCAAAAAGACAGAAGATATGAAAAGAAACTGTGTTGGCACATATAGCAAGGTTCCTTATACAATAGAAGCCATGTTGAAATCCTTCTTATTTGTAGTGTGGTGAGATGCCTCCTGGTTATTCTGTTGAACATTAGGGAGAGATGTTACAACAGTGTCACTATTTTCTGGCAAATGATGATTTGGCTTTAGTTGAATTGCAAGAGTGTTGTGAATGTTATTTTTAAAATTTATTAATTTATTTGTCCATCATAAATCTGTTTAATGTAAAACAAAGAAATCTTTGACAAGAGTTTAACAGGATTTTCCACACCTGTGCAGATAAATGTAGTTTATTCCTTAAGAAGAAACAGCAGTTTAGAGCGTGCCATGAAACCTGGTTATAGCACCATTTCTGTTCAAAGTGTGTGTTCAAAGGCAACATCATAATGCTTTCAAATCACTGTATTCCACTCACAAAATCTGCATGATGAACTTATGCTAAAATAGAAGTTTGCCTGATACTTCTTCACTTCATCTTCTTCTTCCTCTCTTTTCTGTAGCGATACTTGCTATAGAGTTAAAAACCCACTCTTTGGATCCGACATATATTCCTTAAAAGAAAAAGCAGCAGGCAGATGTTTTGCAAACCTTCTTAGGTACAAAAAAGTACAAATGATGTACCTAATATTTTGAAAGAACTGAGCAATGTATATAACTTAAAGTTGTTTGCAGAAGTTACATTGTTAGTCATATTTCCTAAATCACCTATTCGACATTACAGAAGTTATTATACTTTGCCAGCATGGGAAAAAATATTTTACTAAATACATCTTTGGTACAGATCAACTTTTAACTTCCTGGAAGACAGGTTTTTCATTAATTTATTGATGTTTTGCTTTAGACCGATATTCTCTCTGAAAGTAGCAATTGGATTTTTTGAGTCATAAATGGGTGAAATTTTAAGATTTTGCTGTCCATGAAAATGATCTCAGTAGCTTATATCCAGACATCCAGTCTGGGTAGACTGGATGTCTGGATCCCAAGTCTACCCAATCAAAAGGAACGCGAGCAAGGTCTTTGCAGGATTAAAACTCTCCTTTCAGCCACTATTTGAAAAGTACACTGAATTTCACATGGGTCAGTATTCAGAAAAGGTATGAAGCACCCTCAGGTTTACCCATCCAAGCTCCAACGTCATGGGCTATTTAATGAGTGGAAAAAACAGTGTTTAAAAAAAAAAGTAGGAAATGGGAAGAAAACATACCTGCTGTTATAATATAATTAACTATGTAATATAGATTAAAAAGCTCACTTTTTTTCCTCAATCCAAAAATTGGATCCTGGACATGCTGTCATAATATCTGAAAATTGTACTAATCAGCCAATGCAGACAGAGACCCCGGGCCGGCGAGGGCAGGAAGGGGCAGGGAGGAAGATGTTCTGTTAAATTGCTGATAAGTAAATTAATCTACTGTTCAAATAAACAGTTTTGAATCAATTATTTGGCTATACTTAGATAACCTGCATGCAGAGAAATCCTGAAATTAGCAGTCAGTCTTCATATACAGAAGACAGCTAAATATTTCATGCGCCTGTAAATTCTTACTTCCTTTTTCAGAGCAAATCAGCTCTTATTTCACGAGTGGTGTGAAATCCAAAGAATTTACACTGGATTTTACATCAGTTGAAAACATTTCAGTATATTACTTGACTAGAAAATTACCGAATGTGAACATTAAGAATTTACTAAATTCTCAATATCAGATTTGAATGTTATGTACTTGGATAGTTCTATCAATCACTAATGTTTCATAGCTCATCGGTGCAACTCTGATATGGCAACTTTTTACCTATTTGTATATGTGTTAGTCGAATGATAGGATGACTTTTTTTTGATGTCATTACTCTCAGAAAAGGTTTAATTGAATCACAGAATTTCTCAAATACCTGAGGGTGTCCATCTTTAAGTATCAATAGAAATTTTCCCAAAGTACAACACCTATTTTCTGTGCTTAAAATTATTTTGAGGACTCAAATAGCAGACATTCGTATCAATTTCTGTAGGGTTGATCATGGTTTGTGATTTGGTTGTCAGAATGTTGAACTGTAGTTTGCAACTCAACTCTTAGAGTTTAGAGATTTCTGACGTGCTTATTTTTCACTCTCACTTTGTGCCTGGTTCTACATGAATTTATAAGGCATTGTTCAGAAAGTCCTTTGTTCTTGACTATATATGACACCATCTAACCAATGTGCACTTTGGCAGATTTATGTTAAGTATCACGTATATATTTTTTTCTGTGCCTGGCCACCTACATAATGTCCTCCAGGTTCATCCAGGTTGCCGCAAATAATAGAATTCCCTTCTTTTTAAGAGCTGGAGAGTATGTCATTGTATGTCCATGTCACCTTTTTAATCTATGCATCCCTTGATGGAGACTTTGATTATTTTAATATCTTGGTTATAATGAATAATGCAGTAATGAACCTGGGAGGGGACACATACATGCATGTTTAGGTGTGTGTATGCATGTCAATATTAAATGAATACAAATTGATTTGATAGTTGAAGTCACTTATATCATTTTTATAATTCATCTTTTCTGGCATTTATTCTCATGTCTGTTTCATCATGCCATCTGCCTACAGATCTACCTGGAGCAGTTTATCTCTCACCTTCTCATATGTTTATTTCATTATGGAAAAGCTTGGAAACCTCACAAGTAAATTCTGTAGTATTTGCTCAATGTAATAAGTAGTAAGGTCTTGGGAGAATAAAGAACCACGACTACAAATAAAGCGTGCAAGTTTGAATTTGTGCAATTTAGAATATTTATTTAATTACTCACATTTTAGGCTCACTTCCTGGCTCACATTTCTGTACTCCGTAAAAAGACATTGTTAACACGGAACTTGAGAATGACGGGATCATTTATGATTTTATATTTGTTACATATGCCAAATCTATTAGATTAACTCTCTTACTGAAGTCCATAAAACATGGTTAGTGGACACCAAAACCAAATTTAATTGTTACCCTGGCCAGATGTTTCTTTCTTCAGAGTGTCCGTATATTTTGCTATGAAGACCTGTACTTGCCATCTTTTTGATGGGATTGTCTTTGGGCATCTGTGAAGAAAACCTGAAGTGCCCGGGAGTTTTTGTCCCACTTTCTCCTGGGGGTGGCCCACTGCCAATGCTTTTGCTGTTATGGGAGCATAAAAACCCAACCCCTTTGTGTCAAGATGGACTAACTTTGATGTGTGGTTTGTATCCCAGAGTTTCTCAAGGGATTAGGCTGAATCTGAGACTTCACCTGAAATTGCAACTTTGCTCAGCTTTTTTCCTTTCTTTGCTGTACCCTGCCAAGCCACACTGGAGCCAGAGGCAAAAGGAAAATTTGTGTATCCATATATATACTTGTCAAAATATCCTCCCATACCAAGTAGAAGAAGTTAATATAAGCTTTACAATAAAAAATAACAGTACATAAAGTCCTATGTTGTTCAGTCTCTCTGCATGTCATTGTCATCTGTCATAAACCTACTTGGCAGGCTGGCGGGAAGCCTCGGGCTGATTGTTGCTCTGTTGCACAGAGTTATAAAACAAAGAACAGCCTGTTTTTATTTTTGAAATTAACATTTTGTTCATTGTAGCTTTCTGAATTAATATTTATTTATGTAAAATACAGCATGATTATATAATTTATCTTGATTACTGAGTTTGTGGTTCCCCCTCATATTTTGCACCTGAGGCTAGTTCTCTTGCCTCACCCTCATCCGGGCTCCTCAAACTTGCTTCCCAATCTTTCTTTGATGATTTGTACTGGGAACACTTCCATGATAAACCACTGGGATTAAAATCTTTCTTAGTGTCTTTCCCATAAGAACTTGGTTTAAAATAGTGAATAAGCAAAATTTAGATTAAGTCATAGATTGTATTACTTCTATGACTGTTGTAACCCAGCCCTCTTTCCCCTGCCCACTCCTGTTCCCCAGCCCTCACCTGTTCCCCCCACCCTCTCCAGCCCATTTCCCTCCTTCTCCCTTCTCCCCCCAGAGTCGACTCTAGGAACAAGCCCCTCCTCCACCCAGGGGGCTAAGAACACATTCCCAGGCCCCCTTCTTCCTCCTAGAGTTGCCAAGAACAAGCTTCAGGTACAAAGGAAAAAGTCCCAAGTTTCACAAAACCCCCAAGTTCTCAGTAGATGAACAATGGTGGAAAACTCACTGAGACTTGATT
>CAUYQV010013852.1:0-13883 GCA_963574575.1 Galagoides demidoff
TCCCTAGAAGACATCTGCCATATTTTTTAAAAGATATATATAACATAGATGGAGCTGGAAAATATTCTTCTTAGCAAAGTATCTCAAGAATGGAAGAAAAAGTATCCAATGTACTCAGCCCTACTATGAAACTAACTTATAACTTTCATAAGAAAGCTATAACCCAATTATAGCCCAAGAATATGGGGAAAGGGGAAATGGAGGGGAGGGCAGAGGGGAGGATGGGTAGAGGGATGGTGATTAGTGGGACCACACCTACAGTGCATCTTATAAGGATACATGTGAAACTTACTAAATGTAGAATATAAATGTCTTAACACAATAACTAAGAAAATGCTATGAAGGCTATGTTAACCAGTTTGATGAAAATATTTCAAATGGTATATAAAACCAGCACATTGTACTCCATGACTGCATTAGTGTATACATCTATGATTTAATAAAAAATAAATAAATCATGGTATATATATATCATGGAATCCATTTATTAAATGGATTAATAAATTAGGTATATGTATACCATGAAATACTATTCAGCCACTAAGAAAGATGGAGACTTTATATCTTCTGTATTTACCTGGAAGGATTTAGAGAACATTCTTTTCTCTAAAAAAGAATGGAAAAGCAAGCATCCAATATACTCGATGCTGGGTGGTGCCTATGGCTCAAAGTAGAGCGCTGGCCCCATATGCCGGAGGTGGTGGGTTCAAACCCAGCCCCGGCCAAAAACTGCAAAAAAAAAAAAAAACCCAATATACTCAATGCTAATATGAAACTAGCAGATGAATAACTACACACCCACATGGGAGAAAAACACAATTGAATTCAAGAGCGGAGGAGGGGAGTTTGGTAACCTCTCATTTAATGGGTACAATGTAGGCGTGTATGGCAAACCTACTGGGTGAAGGGCTTAACTACAACTTGGACTTTACCTAATGAATACAAACAACCTGATTGTTATGTACCCTTATATTAATCGGAAATTAAAACATGCATATATATGCACCTTTAGAATAAACTGGCAACACAGTATGTATACCGTTTTCCTGGTCCTGTGAGCTACTCTAGCAAGTTATCCAATTCTACAAGGGGGTCAGACAGAAATCGAGGGTTATGTAGGGATCTACTACTGAAAACTGGCATCTGAAGTGGGGGCAGTCTGTGGGACTGAGTCCGTACTAACTCTGGTTAGTGTCAGAATTCAATTGTAGGACACCCAGTTGGTGTCTGTAGAGAATTGGAGAACTGCTTTGTGTGGGAGAAACCCCTAACACATCTGGTGTTAAAAGTGAGATACTAAAAATAGTAGAGGGAAAAAAAGGTTTTTTTTTCTTTCTTTTTTTTTTCCTTTCCTTTTTTTTGCAGTTTTTGGCTGGGGCTGGGTTTGAAAACACCACCTCCAGGATATGGAGCCAACACACTACTCCTTGAGCCACAGGCACTGCCCAAAAGTTTGTTTTTTCTATGCACATAGTATAATTAATCTTGTTTATTATTTCAATAAAAATCATTCTTTTAACTGCCTTTCATCACTCTTTTCTCTCTTTCCATGAGTAACACCACCATTATTTCAATTACTTAATATTACACATGCCAGTAATAACCCAGTGGAACTGAATTACATATAGTAAAAAGTAACAGATAATTAGCAACAAGATAAAATATCAAAGTCACTATTACTTGGGCATCATTATGGTACTAAGAGATATTTTCTCCATGGGACAGCACGATAGGAACTTACAATTAACCATATAAGAGTTAAGGTAAACTTAACAAAGTAGTAAAGAGAAGGGTCTGGGTGTGGCGGCTCATGCCTCTAGTCCTAACATTCTGGGAGGCCAAAGCAAGTGGATTGCCTGAGCTCAGGAGTTTGAGGCCAGCTTGAGCAAGAGACCCTGTCTCTAAAAATAGCTGGGCATTGTGGCAGGGCCTGTAGTCCCAGCTACCAGCCTGACTAATAGAGACACCCTGTATCTAAAAATAGTTGTGTATTGTGGCAGATGTCTGTAGCAGGGGTCCTCAAACTTTTTAAACAGGGGGCCAGTTCACTATCCCTCAGACGCCTGGTCTATAGTCTATTACTTGGCAGGCTAAAGCAAGAGGATTTCTTGAGCCCAGGAGTTTGAGGTTGCTATGAGCTATGATGCCATGCTATGGTACTCTACTGAGGGTGACAAAGTGAGACTCTGTCTCAAAAAAAAAAAAGTGCAAATGGAAGGATTCTAATAAAGTTTTCCCAGGTTTTATTTCTCTAGAGTCTACAATGGTGAAATTGTTGGAATGGAGAGCAAAAGATCACTAAACACCTTAACTCAGCTATCTGGCTCATGCTGTCTTTCAGCCATCTGCATTTACATTGTAGAAGTAGACATGACTGTATGTTATTTTGTTTTAATACAACCTCACAGATGCCATTTCCTCAGCTTAAACATCCCTATTTTCTTCTTCAGTTAGTCAACAACTCTTACTGGGCCCTAAAATACTCAGTTACAGCATTACCTTCTTCAGAAGCCTTTCACTTCTTTCCTTCCACTTATCCATTTTTACAGCATCTCTTTTATTTATTATACTATAATTCCTAATTTAGTCATATATTTCTACCTGCAAGATCCTTTAAGGCAGCAGTTCTCAATGTGTGGGTAGCGAACTGTATTAAAAGGATGCAGCATTAGGAAAGTTGAGAACCACTGTTTTAAGGTAAGGACATATCATATTCAACTTTTTTCTCTCTCAGCTTTCAGAATAGTATATACCTTAATAATGATTGAGTGTTCTTAAAATTATTTTAAATTCAAGTAAAAGTCATGATAATACTATCAGATTTTGGTTTTATGATTCATAGATCTGTGTTACTTGCTATTCTTTAATGTCTATTGAAAGTCCCCTATAATGATGTATTTTATATGGAAAATATTGATTTTGTAATAATCAGCAAGGCTAGGGAGAACCCTAGGTAACACAACGCTTTAGTCTGGTTTTTATAGCAAGTGAGAAATGAATACAATATCCAAGTTGTTCATTTTATTATTTAGTTCTCAATTATTCCCAAATAGAGATTCCTCTAAGATTCATCTATAATAATCTAAAGCCTACTCTTGGCAGCATCCATGTTCAGTGGTTAGGGCGCTGGCTACATACACCGGGGCTATCAGGTTCAAACCCAGCACGGCCCTGCTAAACCACAATGACAACTACAAAAAAAAAAAAAGCTACTTGGGAGGCTGAGGCAAGAGAATCGCTTAAGCCCAGGAGTTTGAGGTTGCTATGAGCTGTGATGCCATGGTGCTCTACCAAGGGCAACATAGTGAGACTACCTTAAATAAATAAATAAAACAAGCCTGCTCCTACCAGTGCTCAATAAAAACTGAACAACTCAGAAGTTAAAACTAGGCAGAAAGAAAGAAGTGGCATGTTTATTTCTGTGGGTGTACATATCTGTATGTGGCAGGGCAACTTATTAAGATTTTTATTTCCATTTTGGTCTCCATTTATTTTTCCTTTCTTCATTCTAAAGGCATAACCATGTCTTCAGGCTTCATTATTACGGAAGATTTGAGTTACTGAGTGGAAAACAGAAATTATTTATAGAGAGTCTGCCCTTTAACCTTTTTTTTTTTTTCTGGAAGTTTGAAATAAAGGCAAAGGCTCTGAGAATAGTAAGGAAGACTGGAAAAGAGCCTCTTAAACCCAACTTGCCCAAATTGGAAAAAATGGAGCAATACCAGGGATACTAGTGACCTGAATCTTATTCCCTGGCTCTGCTCTAAAGAAATGGCAAGATCTCAAAGGAGAATGGCTACACTGAGCACTTTAGGAAGCTAGACTCCAGGGGCTCAAATTCAGCAACAACTCTCATGCCCAAGCATCATCTGACTTTAAGGACATACAGAAACTTCAGTAAGGATACTGATTATGACCATGATAAACTCCAGATAAGTGAGCTCATCCCCTTGTATTCTTTTCTTCTAAGAGTTCCTTAGAGTCTTGTGCTACTCTTTGGATGGAGAAGACAAAGGAAGGAATGGAAGGGAGATGCATTCTAGAGACTCATATGAAGCTCCATCTTACCAGGTGGGCACTTCAAAGTCAGATGTCATTTAATTTATAGGAAATAAAATGTTAACAATTTTATACTTCTTATGTATATGAACTGTGGTATTATCCAACTAAATGTGACAATATGGAATTATGTTTCTAATATACTTTAATAAACATTTCCATTGCTCATTATTTATATTTTTGCGCCTCCCAACACCTAAAAGTAGAATGATTAAAATGGCTACATTCTGAGGGCAGCACCTGTGGCTCAGTGGGTAGGGCACCAGCCCCATATACTGAGGGTGGTGGGTTCAAACCTGGCCCCCACCAAACTGCAACAAAAAAAATAGCTGAGCATTATGGCAGGCAACTGTAGTCCCAGCTACTCAGGAGTCTGAGGCAAAAGAATCACCTAAGCCCAGGAGTTGCTGTGAGCTGTGATGCCACAGCACTTTACCAAGGGTGATAAACTGAGACTCTGTGTCTAAAAAATAAAACAAAATAAAATGGTGCATTTTGAAAGTCTAAAATGTTTTTCTTTGGAATCAAAACAATGATGGGTTTATAGGCAGAGTTGATTGTTGCTGCCAATAAGTTCATCATCATAGAAAGTATAATATTCCAGGATAAATTTATAATTTAGATTCAGGGACTAAAAACAAAATATCTGATGCAGTCAGGAGAAAAAGCAATTTCATTAAGTGTTCCCTAGGAAGGCCTATCCATAGATAGAGATTGATGACCCCTTTGGGAAATGCTTCACATCCCACAGGCTAGACTAAATGTAGGTACTTAATTGGTATATTTTATTTAAAAAACAAAACAAAAGGCTAAAGGATTCCTAACATTCAAAATCCATATAACACAGCATTGCTGGTTTAGTTGAAAAGCTTACACAAGGCTCGGCGCCTGTGGCTCAAGTGGCTAAGGCGCCAGCCACATACACCTAAGGTGGTGGATTCAAATCCAGCCTGGGGCCGCCAAAACAACGACAGCTGCGATCAAAAAATAGCCAGGCGTTGTGGCGGGCACCTTTGGTCCCAGCTACTTGGGAGGCTTAGGCAGGAGACTCATTTGAGCCCAGGAGTTGGAGGTTGCTGTGAGCTGTGATGCCACAGCACTCTACCCAGGGGTATAGCTTGAGGCTCTGTCTCAAAAAAAAAAAAAGAAAAAGAAAAGCTTATACAAAGAAAAAAAATTGTCATTCATCATTTTTTTCTCCCACAAACATCTCTATAACAAACTTTAATTTGATTGCAACCCTATCTCAGCAGTGAGAAGGGAAAAATACTTACACTCTTATGGCAGTCTGAGATTTCAGATCATCATTAATGTATAGAAATTAACAACTACATTTATAACTGTATGTACAGATATATTATTTTCTCATTTTTTCTCCTTCCTTTCTTACCTTCTACAATTTAGAAAAGTATTTTAATCTTCATTATGGCACAATATAATGAGTTGCTTGAAATATTAAGCTCTAAGCTCTATTGCAAAACAGAAGTAATTTGCTCTTATTAAAAATGAGATTTTAGATTCATTTTTAATTTTTTATAGAAAACCTTCAGTAGTTACATTATAAACAAATACAATGTAATTTGTTCAAAAAGGGATAAACATTGGTAGTTCGGTTTCCCGATTATTGATTAATGCCATGGTGGTGGCTCCTGTTGATCATATTTGTGGGGTTTTGTTTGTTTGTTTTGAGACAGTCTCAATCAGTAACCCTGGGTACAGTGCTGTCATGTCATAACTCACAGCAACCCCAAACTCCAGCTCAAGCAATCCTCTTGCCTCAGCCTTCCAAGTAGCTGGGAATACAGGTGCCCACCACAATGCCCGGCTACTTTTTGGCTGTAGTTGTCAAGGTTGTTTGGCAGGCCTGGTCTAGGTTCGAACCCACCAGCTCTGGTATATGTGGCCGGCGCCCTAGCTGCTAAGCTACAGGTGCCAAGCCAGGTTCTACTTTTAATTCTAGTTCTTCTTGCTATTTCTGCCACATCTGTGTTTACTTCCTCCATTTAAGTCTTGAATCTTTCAAAGTCACCCATGAGGGTTACAATCAACTTCTTCCAAACTTCTGTTAATGTTGCTATTTTGACCTCCTCCTATGAATCACAATTTTTTTTTAAAGAAAGTGAACCTAAGTTTTATTTGTTAATTACTTGCATTTGAAGTATTTTTTTTTCTTTAGACAGAGTCCCACTCTGTCACCCTAGGTAGAGTGCAGTGGCATTATCATAGCCCACTGCAACCTCAAATTCCTGGGCTCAAGCAATCCTCTTGTTTCAGCCTTAGCTAGTACTACAGGCAGGAGCCACAAGGCCTGGCTAAATTATTTATTTATTTATTTATTTTTTGAGACAGAGCCTCAAGCTGTTACCCTGGGTAGAGTGCTGTGGCATCGAAGCTCACAACAACCTCCAACGCCTGGGCTCAAGCGAGTCTCCTGCCTCAGCCTCCCAAGTAGCTGGGACCACAGGTGCCCGCCACAACGCCTGGCTATTTTTTGGTTGCAGCTGTCATTGTTGCTTGGCGGGCCTGGGCTGGATTCAAACCCACCACCTTAGGTGTATGTGGCTGGTGCCTTAGCCACTTGAGCCATGGGCGCCGAGCCTAAATTTTTTATTTTTAATAGAAATGGATCTTGCTTTTATTCAAGCTGGTCTCAAACTCCTGAGTTCTAGCAATCCATCCACCTGGGCCTCCCAGAGGACTAGGATTATAGGTGTGAACAACTACACCTGGCCTCATCTTTAATAGACTATTCTATAGAAAAGTTTTAGGTTCACAGCAAAAGTGAGTGGGAAGTATAGAGTTCCCATATACTGTTTGCCCACACACATGCACAGCCTCTTCTACCATCAGCCATCCTAGCTCTAGGCAACCACTAACTTGCTTTCTGTCTCCATATATTTGCCTTTTCTTCTTTTTTTTTTTTTTGAGACGGAGACTCAAGCTATCCCCCTGGGTAGAGTGCCATGACATCACAGCTCATAGCAACCTCCAACTCCTGGGCTCAAGAGAGTCTCCTGCCTCCACCTCCCAAGTAGCTGGGACCATAGGTTCCCGCCACAACGCCTGGCCATTTTTTGGTTGCAGCCATCATTGTTGTTTGGTGGGCCAGGCTGGGGATTCGAACGCGCCACCTTAGGTGTACGTGGCTGGCGCCTTAGCCCATTGAGCCACAGGCGCCGAGCCTATTTGTCTTTTCTGAACATTTCATGTACATAAGTTTATAAATATGTAACCTTTTGCATTTTGCTTCTTTCACTTAACATGATGTTTGTTCATAGATACCGAAGCACATATCAATAGTATGTTCTTTTTTTTATTACTTAACAGTAATCTATTATATGAATATACAGAGTCTGCCAAGGTGGGGCCTTATATTTCTTTTGTGTCAGAGACAAGGAATCCTCAAGAATGCCAATAATTAGAGGTAGTAAAGGGAAAAGGGAGGGGGATGAAATTATGGGGGATAAAATCTGTTCCTAACAAAGACAGGAAAAGTCAAGTTCAGCAAATTAACTATAGCTAGAGCAGGGTTCCTCAAACTTTTTAAACAGGGGGCCAGTTTACTGTCCCTCAGACCATTGGAGGGCTAGACCTAGGCTGACCAGATTTTAACATTTGTAAAGCAGGACAACATGGGGGGGGGGACGGGGATGGGGCAGGGGACAGGGGCAGGGGACTGGGCAGGGCAGGGCCTGACAACAATGCAAACTTTGATAAGCAGTTCTCCATAATCACTTCTCAACAATTATTTGTTATTATTACAGTTTAGCATTATAAAGTTAACAAAAATAATATAAAACTCATATTCTGGTGAAATAGCCACATAGCAGCCGAAAATTATATATTCCCCTCCTCTTCTCCCACCCGTTAGTGCATTCTTTCCAAAAATCGGAACTTTTTTAAAACGCCGCAGGACACGGGACAAATTGTTCAAAAGCGGGACTGTCCCGCCAAAAGCAGGATGTCTGGTCACCCTAGCCAGACCACGGGCCTCGGGACAAGTCAGCTGCTAAGCAGGACAGGCAGCGGCAGCAAAAACACCCGGTGGGCTGGATAAATGTCCTAGGTGGGCCACATGTGGCCTGTAGGCCGTAGTTTGAGGACCCCTGAGCTAGAGGAACTGGCCTTGGATATGGGAATTCAAATTCTTTCCATTGGATCCTCTGACCTGGAGGGTGATACTGGCAGCCAGCTGCTGTATCTATATGAAGAAATCTGGACTATTTTTTCTAGGTGTACAAGGGGTTGCCAATACATTACATAATTAAATAGTATAGCTAAGTATAAAGTACTTTTAAATAACATTCATCTTATGACTTCTGGCAAAAAAAAATTATAAAATTTAGCATATGCATTTATTCCTTCTCTTTACAAAATGATAGCAAAGTAATTTAAAAGGTTTAAATTCTCAAGGACAAAGCAAACAGAAGAGAGAGAACATGGTATGTGGATAAAATATATCAATAAATTTTTGGAAAAGGGAGAACAAACGGAGGAATGGTATCTGATTTATCAGGGTGGAGGAAGCTATAACCTTAGGGAACTGCAAAGGTGAACACTGATGATAGGAAAGCCAATTCACTCCCAAAGAATCTGGGAAAAGCTCAGACCTTTTAAGTACCAAGTGGATGGAGGGGGAGCACAAAGTGAAAAACAGGATAAGAGTCTATGTGAATCATTGATTGCCTTCCCTATTCTTAGGCATACAATGCCAGTAGTTAAGTCCACATAGCCCAGCCCTGGTTGGGAGAACAGTCATTTTTCTTCTAAAGAAACTGAAAAGGCGTGTTCTAAACTTAAGGATAGAGAGTAGAGGTGGGACAGAGAATGGAGGTAAGATAGACTGAAAACAAGGGATTTTGTGAAATGCCAAATGATGTGACTTTAATTCCCCTAACCACTCTTCCACCCCACCCCACCACCAATGTAGAACACTTATTCTTTATTGTCTAGGCAAGAAATAGGATAAGTCAGGCCAGACATGGTGGCTTATGCTTGTAATCCCAGCACTCTAGGAGGCTGAGGTGGGAGGATTGCTTGAGGTCAGGAGTTTGAGACCACCCTGAGTAAGAGCGAGACCCCCCCATCTCTACAAAAGATAGAAAATGTAGTCAGGTGTGGTGGTACATGCCTGTAGTCCCAGCTACTTGGGAGGCTAAAGCAGGAAGATCACTGGTGCCCAGGTGTTTGAAGTTGCAGTGAGCTAAGAGGATGCCACTGCACTTTAGCCAAAGCAACAGAACAAGACTGTCTCAAAAGAAAAAGGAAAAAAAAAAAGAAAGAACACAAAAGAAAAGGTAAGTCTTCTTTTTCTAGTTCAATTCTTTTTTTTGAGACACAGTCTCACTTTGTTGCCCTGGGTAGAGTGCTGTGGCATCATAGCTCACAGCAACCTCAACCTCTTGAACTCAAGTGATTCTCTTGCCTCAGCCTCCAGAGCAGCTGGGACTATAGGAGCCCACCACCAAATATTTTTAGAGATAGGGTCTCACTCTTGCTCAGGATGGTCCCAAACCCATGAGCTCAGGCCATCTGTCCACCTCAGCCTCCCAGAGTGCTGGGATTATAGGTGTGAGCCACCATGCCCAGCCTAGTTCAACTTTTAATTTTAATAAAAACAATGCTAGCATATAAACTAAAAAAATAAGCAATTACTAAAGCTAAATTGAGTTGAGATTCAATCTAAGAAATTGGTTAAGCCTTTTCTGAAGTCAATGCATAAACCTAGAGAAAAGTCTTCCTCATAATGACATATGGCCACATCTCTATCCTAACAAGCAAAAGTGAGGCTTACCCACAGTAAGTTTTATTCCTCAAAACAATAGTTGCTAGCATAGATATGGAAAGAAAGGAACTATACCCTATTGGTGGGAATGTACACTAGTATAACCTCTATGGAAAGTTGTATGGGGATACCTCAGAGAATTTAAAGTAGATCCACCACTTGCACCCAAATGTTTATAGCAGAACAACTCACAATTTCAAAGATGTGGGAACAACCCAAGTGCCATCGATACATGAGTGGATTAATAAAATGTGCCGTATGTACCATGGAGTATTAGCCACCAAAAAAAACTGAACTAATAAACTTTTATAACAACCTGGATGAACTGGAGACCATCCTCCTAAATGCAGTATCACCAGAATGGAAAAACAAACACCACATGTGTTCACTTTTAAAATGGAACTAAATGATCAACACACATGTATACATTTAGTTGTACAAATTCAATGGAAATCAAGAAGGTGGAAGGACGGAGGAGGGTGCTGGTAAATTCACACCTAACAAGTACAATGTATACTCTGTGGGGGACAGACACAGTTATAACCTTGACTCAAACTATACAAAAGTAATGCATGTAACCATAATATTTGTACCCATGTAACATTCTGAAATAAAAAATTAAAATTAAAAAAGTTTTATTCCTAAGATCTCTTAAACAGTTTTAAATGAAGATAGACAGTACAGACTACTCAAAGTCATGAGACATGAGAAAATTCCTCAAGAGCAAAGATTAAAATCGTATGTCAAAAGAGCTATCTGATATTAAAATTGCTAAAATAAGGCATTCAACAGGGGTTACAAAAGTCCCCAAGAGGAGAGTAGGCACACTGGCTCATACGTGTCATCCCAGAATTTTAGGAGAGTGAAACACTTGAGGCCAAGAGTTCAAGACCAGCCTGAACAACATAGAGAGACCCTATTTCTACAACAAAAAATGAAAAACAAACAAACAAAACCCAAAAAGACAGCTGGGCATGGTGATCTATGCCTATACTCCCAGCTACTTGGGAGGCTGAGGCTTAAGCCCGCAGTTCAAGGTGACAGTGAGCTACGATCTAGCCACTGCACTTCAGCTTGGTGACAGAATGAGACATTTTCTCTTTCAAAAAAAAAAAAAATCCCACAAAAGTAGAACTACACATGCAATGTAAAATATGAAATAAAAGATAAGATACACCTAAAACCAGCTCACCTATTAGCTCAAACGGCTAAGGAGCCAGCCTCATACTCCAGAGCTTACAGGTTTGAATCCAGCCCCAGCCTGCCAAACAATGACAGCTACAGCCAAAAAATAGCCAGACGCTGTGGCCGGTGCCCATAGTCCCAGCTACTTGGGAGGCTGAGGCAAGAGAATCACTTAAGCCTGTGAGTTAGAGGTTGCTGTGGGCCGTGATGCCACAGCACTCTACCCAGGGTGACAGCTTGAGGCTCTGTCTCAAAAAAAAAAAGATTCTTCTAAAATCATTCTAAGGGAATTAACATTTGACTAATACGAGTTTCAGGACAGAGCAAAGAAAGGGAACCAGGTATAGGCGAAAGGCTTATATACCTCTGGCTCAAAAAGCTGTTTGAGAGAGAGCAGTGAAAAGACTTTGCGCAGGCATACTTGTGAGAAACTGAGGTAGAATCCCATATGGCTGGGTTGGTTGTGGGCATAAAAACCCCTGACCTAAGGTTGGCCTGGTCAGTTGCAGGCTTAAAAAGCCTGACTTAAGACCCACATGGGAGTGGAAGCTTGCAAACAAGTTTTCTGTATGTCTTAGAAATTTCTTAATTATGCCTTGCTTAAAATTGAAGTTAACTGACTCCAAATGGTGAGGCCAGTAGGGCAGGTATTCAATCCACCTTCCTACTACAAGCCTCAGGCTTCATCAGATAAGAACAAAAGAAGTAATGGCTGACAACATGTTCTCCATTAAGTTATGTTAAAAGGATTATGTTCAGGGTGGCACCTGTGGCTCAAAGGAGTAGGCGCTGGCCCCATATGCTGGAGGTGGTGGGTTTGAGCCCAGCCCTGGCCAAAAACTGCAAAAAAAAAAAAAAAAAAAAAGGATTATGTTCAAAGAGATTATGTTAGATAAAGTGATATCAGTTAAACGGTAGATTACTAGGGAGGAGCTACTCACGAGATAGTCACAAGATGTTTATTCATGAGCTGGACTATGGGATATTAATTAATGAATACTAATGAAGTCATTACTGTACAGTGCATATATGCAGAGGGATTGTAATGAATATGAATGAGATATAGCTGTTACTGTGCACAGCTAACTATTTAAACCAAGAGTAAAGAAATCAACTTGCCACTCACCATAAGAGAGTAGTGGTCCCTGGCTATTTAAGCCAGGAAAAGATTAATAAAGTTGTCACATACCTGAGAAAGCTGTGAACCCCTTTATTTAAATATACAATTTCAATATGCAGATTTATGCTCTGCGGCACTGCTTCTCTGTGAGACCCTAACGGCAATAAGTAGATATTATGATCACCATTTTACAGACAAGGAAAATTAGCAATATAGATGTTAATTTAACACCTAATAAGTGACAGGCTGGAGTTCAAATCTAAGCAGTCTGGTGTCTTAATTCACACCTCCAACTATTATGTACTGCTGTCTCTCTATCAAAAAAGATAAGGGACTTCACAAGTAGGAAGGACAGATTTAGGCTGGGCAAGGTAGCTTGGTTTGTTCAAAATGACAAGAAGTAGCTCATGCCTGTAATCCGAGCACTCTGTGAAGCCAAGGCAGGAGGACTGCTTGATCTCAGGAATTCAAGACAAGCCTAAGCAAAAAAGAGACCCCCATATCTACAAAAAGTAGAAAAATTAGCCAGGCACTGTGGCATGTCTATACTCCCAACTCCTCAGGAGGCTGAGGGAGGAGGATCACCTAGGAATTTGAGGCTACAGTGACCTATGGGTGATCCCACTGCACTCCACCCAAAGCTACAGAGCAGAAACCTTACTAAAACAGCAGTTAAGGCAAATTTAAAAATACAACAACAGATTTTTATAAATCAGAAAGTAGATGACAGAGTGGTAACCAACTTAAGAGAATAGAAAAAGCCAAATCCTAAACTGGCAGTGAGGAAAACTGAGAGAGCCAAGTCCTAAACTGGCAGTGAGAAAAGCATTATATACCACAGAATCCTCTAAAGGCACAAGAACTGCCAAGATGAAGTACCTGTAGAACTGGTGTAAGTGGAGAATGGGATGGATAAAATAAGAAAAATTGAGTGAAAGCTATTTCAGAAGCTGTTATATCCCTAGATCCCCTTCCTCCACATGACCATCTCTCCCTAACTCCCCAGTGCTAGCAGAAGTCTAGTTTATTTCCTAGAGAGGATAAAACAGATAGTCTCTTTATTAGGGAATACCAGGCACAGTTGAGGACATAGGTACCATCCTGAAAACCAAGAAGACCAAATGACCCTATGGGTTCTTTGTTTAATTTTGTTATTTAGCAGTTTCTTTTTTATTTCAGATTAATATGAGGGTAAAGTGATTAGGTTACAATATTGGCTTTTTTTTTTTTTTTTGAGACAGAGTCTCACTCTGTCCCCCTTGGTAGGGTGCCATGGTGTCACAGCTCATAGCAATATCCAACTCTTGGGCTAAAGTAATTCTCTTGCCTCAGCCTCCCAAGTGGCTGGAAGAACAGGTGCCAGCCACAATGACTAGCTATTTTTAGAGATGAGTTCTCACTCAGGCTCAGGCTGGTCTTGAACCTGTACGCTCAGGCAATCTACCTGCCTCAGCCTCCCAGAGTGCTAGGATTACAGACGTGAGCCACAGCACCCAGCCCAACGTTGGCATTTGTTAGGTAAAGTACCTGTTGTAGTTGTGCCCCTCTAAATGATCCTATGTATAGGTGAACACTAAATTCTTTTTTTTTTTTAGACAGAGCCTCAAGCTGTCCCCCTGGGTAGAGTGCTGTGGCATCACAGCTCACAGCAACCTCCAACTCCTGGGCTCAAGCGAATCTCCTGCCTCAGCCTCCCAAGTAGCTGGGAACACAGGCGCCTGCCACAATGCCTGG